>JAZHYW010066440.1:80000-84032 GCA_037355805.1 Ixodes ricinus
ACGTCCAAACTGGATAGATTTATCTTCGGAAGTCCGTGTTCCGCGTGCGTCTCGAAGGGGAGTACATTGCGTGACACAGTTAGCGCGAAACAAGCAATAGTCATTTTATTTTTTATAATTTTTTTCCTAGAATTGAAAGGCTGGGACCGAAACTATATACTAGCATGATATAAAGTACTCATTTGGCTACCTAACCCAGGGGGGTAAGTTCGGTGCCCGCCCATACCCTTTTGAAGTGATGCGCGAAAACGAGCCCATGTCGCGTAGTTACATGGCTGTCTCCAAGTTCAGCACAACAGGAAGCTCGCGCAATGTTGCGCAAGATGTACGCAGAAGTTTTTGTTATTTAGTGTAAATCACGTTGCGATCGTTCCATTATATACCAAAGCAGGCCTTCAGCAGCTCTTTGTTAGCGTCTTGGGTGGCTCGTCTTGCGATCCCCAGCGCGCTGCGTTGGGCAGCAGCACGGGCCAGGGCTTGAAGTCGCCGGACTCCAGGAAGCGCTTTATGGGCTCCAGGTTCCGGAATCTGTCCGCGTACGCCTTGAGGTTGGGCTCGGCGTCGAGGCAGCCCTCGCTGAGCAGGGCGTACTGGTCGAGTGCCTCGTACAGCATGAAGTCCACGTGGGTGAGTCTGTCGCCCATCAGCCAGCGGCGGTCTCCCAGGAACTGGCTGAAGCGGGACAGTTCCCTGGGGATGTTCTCGAGGAAGTTCCAACGGAGGGCCTCGTACTTGTCTTCCCAACAGTAGTAGATGAGGCTCCACCTGTGTCGTTCGAAAACGAGAGAGAGCGAACAGTGTGGCATATCAGTAATTTTGACGCCATCTTTGTCTAATGGGCTGTCGTGATCACGAACCAAGAAGCCTGAGCATCACAAGGCACGCCCTGCAGTTCTTTAAGACTATAATCCGTTTTTGTTCAACGTGTTAGCTTTTATTTTTTTCCGAATTACTGGCTAACCCACTATTACCCTCCCACCTCTGTACCTCTCATGTTTCAGCACTTATGAAATCACCCCGGTAAAATATTATAGGTAACCCTGCGTTATGTTTCACACGCCAACTGTCATCTGACTGTCATTGTAATCGCCAACATAGCGCGGGCGCGCTTTGCCGTCAGCACGCGCTCACGTGTTTATGGATATAAAGGGCAGCGTCTTTGGCGGCAATGCCTTCGGCTAGCCTTTACCATGCATGAACCCCGATTGATCTTACTGGCATCTCACACCCCCCCCCCCCCCCCACCCACACACACACACATTGTTTGCTTGTTGCAGATCTTTGCAGAGAGGCTGTTTGCGTTTGTAATGTATACGCCTTTTCGGTCATCCGTCATTCTCCGATCGGCTGTTTGGGAAGATGAAAGAAGGATGAAGGAGGGCGGCCGATCAGGTCGGTCGAAGTGTGGTCCCGTCCTCGAGCGGGTGCCGAAGAGAAACGGGCGGCGTCGACGGCACGCGTCTGGCCGTTGACCCTGAGGCGCCGCGGCGAAGTGTGACCCTCCTAAACCCTCGACGGAGTCCCAAAGCGAGGCACCGATACCGACTCCTATAGACATGTCGTCGTCGCGACACGAGCGTCGAGTGGAACTTGTTGCTGCCGTTCTGGGAGGTTTTCTCTGCGGCCACTGTGTAGGACCTATACAGCGGGTGCTTATTGTTCCCATTTGGGATTAAGCTTGCGGTGCTCGTTCTTAAAGCCCCAGTCGCACTGTCCATACGCCATACTGCCGTAGACTGGCTAGTAATCGAAGTCAGTTACAACGAAATAGCGGATATAGCGAAGGGATTTCCGATTCCCGTCGACTTCGTTTATAACCGGTCTCGACAATATACAAAAGACACCGTGTTTGCTGCAGTCACGATGACAAAAGAGTCTGAGGACGTGGCTCAAGCGTGTTCGAAGCGCTTCATGTACTTCGTGTACTTCGAATATGTCTGCTGACTGATATGACCAACGTAATATGACCGTCGCACAAGGACAAAGCACGCCTCAGACGGCGTCCGCAGACTGCCTTTTACGTGATGTATTCGAAGCGTTATCGCGACTTTTGAAAACAAGCCTAAGCAAGTTCCGCCATCGACCTATGGCCACGCTAAACCTCAGCCATATCAACTCGGAGCGGAGAAGGGCTTCCCCCGTTTGGCCCATTATTCTGTGGCACTTCGGGCGATTTTCTCTTCATTCGAGATAGCTTCTGCATTCCTTTAAAGTTTGGCGAAGCTCACTCTTAGCAAAAGCAAAACAGTCGAAGTATATCCCAGTTTGGTACTTTACTATGCAAAGAAGTGCGAATAACGTATATTTACGCATACTTTCATCGCGTGAAGTATGCGCATAATATTCTCTAGGTGTAGGTCGTATTTTAGCGGTGCTCTCCGCGCGTCGATCCAGTCTATTTATTTAGTATGAATATCTACATCTCCTCGGGGGGCATTACAGTAGAGGGCACCTAGGCGCACGTACTAAAAGTATATGTTCAATGTACTATTAGCCGAATGTTTCTATGACAGTACAAAGATAGCATACTTTTATGCTATTACCTTTTGTCGAGGGCAGGATGATCAAGATTGAGTGGCAAGACCAGTAGAAGTTTCGCTTTCTCAAATTTGTTAACATATACAGTTCCTGGTCGATATAACGAGCATCGCATTCTTTATAGTGGTGTTTATTACCTAGGTTGCCAACTCGATTTAAACTTCGGAGGGATGAGCACTGAGATTGACAACATTGAGATTTCCGGCATGGTGGTTCAGCTTGACTCATATCTTTTATTTCGAATACTCC
The DNA here is from genome assembly GCA_037355805.1 of Ixodes ricinus. Classification (NCBI taxonomy): domain Eukaryota; kingdom Metazoa; phylum Arthropoda; class Arachnida; order Ixodida; family Ixodidae; genus Ixodes; species Ixodes ricinus. The sequence continues at coordinate 82,788 of JAZHYW010066440.1, forward strand.
GATCGTTAGGGGCCAAAATGAGCAGTCAATGAACCGCGCCTTCGAAGGTGCCATACGTACCTGAAGTCGCTCACTCCGGGCCCCAATCATGTCCAACCTGGCCGCAGTCCCAAGGTCAGCGTCTGGCAGGTCTAGGCCGTACTTTCTGGCCAGGTACCGGCGTATGACGGCCAGTGCCTCTGGGGTGAGCTGGACGTCGCCGTCGATAAGGTAGGGCACGTTTGGAAAGGGCAGCTCCTTGTTGCGCTAGGGACCGCGCTGTCCTCCAGCCAGCGCGCCTTGCACTCCGCTGGCGTGGTCCCGCCTCGGATGTACTCATGGGTCTTGAAGCGGTAAGGCACGCCGGGCGTACTCGAGCATGCAGCGAATAGGGACGACGATACCCCGAAGGCCACCCCAGTAGCCCAGGGTGATCGTCGGCGTACCATCAGCGTCGCTTGCGTTGGAAGGCATTGCTGGTGGGAGCCGATGTGTCAGGCCTCTAGAGCTGTGCTCTCAGTGGCGTAAAGTACGACAGTTCGCAGGAAAGGGCTTTGGGGAGGACGCCAGACAGTCGGACGCTGATTAGAGATAAAGCCGAGTGGACCGCCAAAAGAGCGCTGGGATCGTCGGCCGGGGCATCACCTGATATGGACTCGCGCGACATAATTTGCACTGGGCCGGTTTTGCATGCCGGGATACTGTCACTACAGGACAGGGGTAATGCGGAGCTTTCGCTTCCAGCGTTCATCGCGTGCGAATCTCTGTGCTTGAGGACGTCGGGCCATATGTGCTCTTTTTGTCGTTTGGCGCTTCTCTTTTAAACAACACGAGTCTTAGAGACGGCCTCGGGAGTTGGAGAGGGCCGTTTTGTTTGCGGTGTACACTCGTTGTCCGGCTCTGGCATCGAATTACGAGCTGCAGTCTGAAGGTAAGGGCGACCTACTTGCCCATTCTTTAATGGGCGCCAGGCGAAAAAGCGTCGGAGAGGTCAACGTGGTGCATAAAGACAGATCCTAAGTGCAATTCATCAGCTTCATGTTTGCAAACAGCCGGTAGTCGCGACACGCCGAAAGTATGCCACAGCATACAGGCACGCGGTATGCTTCGGCTGAAAGGATAAAATATGTGTAGATTGCGCGAAGTAGTCCGTACACCGTAAAGGCTGAAAATTACACCGGAGGTTGAGTGCCGCCCTCGAGAATGTTGGTGCGTGCTCGTTCTCTTACATTGCTACACTTTTTCTGTATCTCGCTAAACGCTCTG
>JAZHYW010066441.1:0-12987 GCA_037355805.1 Ixodes ricinus
TAATCGGAGACAGAAATCATTCCCAAGGAGAGGAATGATGCAAAAAGACTATACTCGTTTTTACCTCAAGAAGCGTAGTAAAAAAAGTACGGCTTATTGCCGAGCATCACTAATTTTCCTCTTTATTTTGAGAATTGAGATATATGTAGGCGCATTTTAGATTAGACGCATGTTATCTTATCAAGACGTACACGTTTCAATCGCCAAAAGCATCGCTACTGTCTCCGATGACCAAATCTTGTAAGAACTATTTCGCGCGGCGTATGAATATTGAGCAAAACGTCCTTCTTTCTTGAGGAGAAAACGGGTATAGTAAGGGAGACGGTGCGAATAAAATCTCTAGGTAATTGTATAAGTCAGGCTTCGTTACAGTTCGGTAAAAGTTCCAAAAGTTTTTTAAAAATATAATTTTTTTTTATGTGTGTACTGTACACCTTTGCCCCGTTTTAGATGCAGTGTGTGTCATCCCTTCATCGGTGGCCTAAAGGTTTTTTTTTGTGTGTGTGTGTAAAGAAAACATTTTTTTTAATGAAGTAGGTATTGATACTTTTGTTAAATTTTGGGGGAGATTGTAGAGTTATCTTTGTGAATTGGCATGAAGGCCGTCCATAGTACTACTTTGTGTATTGGAAGCTTTGGCGTTTGGACTGTTTAGAGGTTGTCCCTTTGTTTAGGTTGTGGCTGATTGGAGGGTTTCGCGTTTGAACTGGTTAGAGGTTGTCCCTTTTGTGTTGGTGGTGGCTGATTGTGGGCTATACAAGGAGGCGGACTAAATAAACCTGGTAGCTGAGTTTGAGACGTCGTCCTGTCCTTTTCTGTTCCTTCGACTTATTTGTTCACTTCTGCCCCAGTCTCAGGTTATTCAACATGGTTAACATTCACCAGCTCGCCTGCACCCTTACTATATTATAACGCTTCTAAAGACCAGAAAGAACATTTTCGAATCGGAACGATCGCCGATTCCGCCCGCTTAACCACTACTCCTCCTCCTCCTACTTCTACTACTATACTACTACTACTACTACTACTACTACTGTTGCGGTTACTACTACTACAATAATAATATTAATAATAATAATAATAATGATAATACTTGCTACTACTACTACCACTACTACTACTACTACAATAATAATAATAATAATAACAATAATAATAATAATAATAATAATAATAATAATAATAATAATAATAATAATAATAATAATAATAATCAATCAATGTTTATTAAACTGTCCAGGAACAACAAATAGGTCTTAGTGCTGGCACACTAAAAAAATGGGCAAAAACACGCACATACAAACACGCATACACAGGAGTGCAGAAGGAGAACGTAGTTCACCAGTCTGAGAATAAAAATATTAACAAGTATGAAAGACGCTCAAATCTACAAGGGAAATCACAAACACAAAACAGAGACTTCACCAGATGTGAGAGCAAAAAGCAAATACTTGAATATCGTACTGACAAACATCAACGCTTCAACTGATCAGTCCTATTCTTGCAAGAGGAAGTTTCGAACAGCATTTCCGAACTTGCTCCCGCATGAATTAAAAATATTAATTGTGTCAGAGTAGCGGTTATAACACTCAGCCGATCTTTGGATCGGGTTTAAGTGGCTAAAATATCGAGCAATATAAAAAGATGATTGTAGCCATGTAGGCACATGTGGAACTCTAAGGCTCACTTCGGACAGAAGGCTGGGAGAGGTAATCGAGCCATGCAGGGTCTTAAACAAAAGCAACAGATCTGCCTTCACCCGACGCTGCTGCAGGCTCAACACGTTGACGAGGTGCGAGTTACAACCAACGTTCAAAGAAGGATCACCTTTCTCAAGGTAACGATATTTAAGGATAGAAGTAAATTTGTTTTGGACTCGCTCGACAGATAAACTGTTAGTTTTGGAAATGCCGTTCCGAACAACCGAGGCGTACTCTAGCTGGGATCTAACTAAGGAGCAGTACAGCGTGAAAAAAGCGGACGGGCTTTTGAATTCCTTCGTTAAGCGATACACGGCACCTAATGTGCGCAAGGCCAATTGAACCACTCTGGTAAGTTGAGTGTAAAAATCTCAGGGTTGAATCAAAAACAACACCAAGGTCCCTCAGTTCACTTACGCGTGACAGCAGTTTGCCATGATAACTATATGGAAAAAATATATCGTGGGTCTTGCGAGAATATGTCATAACTTTTGTTTTAGAAAGATTCGAACGGAGGTCATTGTCTAAACACCAATGAGCGAAGGAATATGCGTCATTCTGAAGCGTGATGCAATCCTCTAAGGTCGATATTTTTTTGTAAAGTTTTATATAATCAGCGTACTGCAGAAATGAATAGTTTGATATAACTTGAAAGACATCATTTACAAAAATATTAAAAAGAAGGGGGCCCAAGACAGATCCCTGAGGCACTTCAGAGCTTGCCTTGTACAAGGACGAGGTAGTATTGTTAACGCGGACGTAGGCTTGCCTATCAGACAAATATTTTTTTTACAAATTGTATACCGAACCACATACTCCGTACGAGGAAAGCTTGTATAAGATGATGTTGTGGTTGACTACGTCGAATGCCTTACTCAGGTCCAGGCACGTAGCCAGGGGGGGGGGAGGCCCATGGGGCCCGGCTTCCCCCCCCCGTGAAATCTTCCATTTTGCTGGGACCTCCTCTCCCCCTCCCCCTCATACAGCATTTTGTCATGGGCGGCCCCCCCCCCCCCCCCGAAACAAAATCCTGGCTACGTGCCTGCTCAGGTCGAAATAAAAACGTCAAGCTGACCTCTATCACAAACTACTTCAGAGGCAGCATACGTAAAAGATACGAGATTTGTAGATGTCGATCTGCCGGACATAAACCCATGCTGATTAGGAATGACTATACTACGAAACTTGAAGGAGAAGAATTGATGGATTACCATTTCAAAGAGTTTGGAAAAAGAAGAGAGAAGAGAAATCGGTCTGTAATTAACTGTAATGCCCAGACAGTGAAACCATCACACGAAAATTGAGAAACTTTATTATTTGGCTGCTTCTGGGTCTTACAAATTAGAAATGCAAAAAAATCTGAGTTTCTTTTTCAGACTTCAAAATACTCAATGTATCATATATGATACACTGGGCAGTAGGTGAATTCTATTTATGAAAATCATAAAAGCAGTTGCGCTCTTTGTTGAGGCACAGATAGACATTGCACTGGCAGCATGTAACGAAACTAAACTTGTCATGAGGTGAGCAGTTCTTGCATCGCTGCCTCTTGTCAGACATCAGAGGAAGGTGACCTACACCATCCTTGCGGACATCAATCTCCGGAGTTTTGCTCGCGCCTGCGCGTTTCCTTCGTTTGGGTGTGGGGCATGGTAGAGATGATGGTCTCCCTCTCACATTCTTCTCTGCTTTCAACAGACTGTCCGCCACGCCTGCAATGAACACGCGAAGCTTCACCGGCTTCATGTGAAGTTGCTTAGAGTGCCGTCTGTGCAAATTCCACGCATTCACTACCGCAATCATGACTGTGTGGTAGAAGATGTATAAGTACCACCTTCGTGACTTGATGCAGTACTTGTACAAAGAAACCAGATAATTATGAAGATCAATTCCGCCCATAAAGCTGTTGTATGCTCCAACGATGTGGGGGCGAGAGATCTCGATATGTTTTTTCTCTTTTCTGTCCCATCGCCTCACAGTTTCAACAGGTTCGACAGACAAGTAGTTAGACACGAGTGAAACAGCACGACTGTCATACCATCTCACAATGGCGATGGACCTCGCAGTGTCGACACGGTAGTCAAAAGAACCTCTTCCTTCTTTTCTCAGCTCCTTCTCGGTCATGAGTCTGCAGTCTTGCAGTCGGTTTTGACGCAATGTTCCTACATAATAAATGCCTTTCTTTTGCAGCTCAGCCGCCAAATCAATGCTGCTGAAAAAGTTGTCTGCTGCAACTTTGAAGTTTTTGTTTTCTGGAATGAGTGAGCACATTTGTAAGACTGTTCCGCCTCCAAGACCGTGTTCATACTTCTTTTTGCTTTGTCCCTGGTACACCTCAAATTGGTATAGGAGCCCAGTTGTCCCGGCACGTCCCCAAAGTTTGAAGCCCCAAGGGGTTGGTTTGTTGGGGAGGTACTGCTTTAGATTGCTTCTTCCCGTGAAAGCAACCATAATTTCATCAACAGAATTCAGCTCCTCTTGCTCGACCTGAGCAAAGTTACATTGCAGGCTTGAAATCCAGGGACGGAGTTTCCATACCTTGTCATCCTTGTCTTCCTGAGCAACGTCGCAATTGTTGACAAAATGAATGCACTGCATTAGTCTTTCAAACCTATTCCTCAACATGACATCACAAATCGGGGTGTATCGTGTACCGTTTTCCCAGTAGCACCGTACACTTGGCATCTGAACCAAACCCATCTGCAAGTATATTCCCAAGAATTGTTCCAGTTCAGCCCTGGTTGTGGCCACACACTCCCCCATTTTCTGAGTGCTGTAGATGTTTGTTTGCTCAGTAAGAGAATCCATCATAGCTACAGTGATAAATTTTCTGAAGAACCCCAGGGGTGTATCGAGATCACCAGGTTCGGAAAACTCTTCCGAAAACAAGCCTGGATTGCCTCTAAGTAGCTCTTTCTTCCATTGTCCGCAATCCACTGTTGATGAAGCGCACGCCCCGCCTGACATGCTCTCTTCATCCTCATCGTCTGACGACTTTTCTTCGGGATCTGGTGGAGGTTGTTCCGAAGCCAAATACTCCTCATCACTGTCTTCAGAAAGGTCCATATCACTGCAGTCATCACCAGCACAGATGCGATTGAGAATGTCCCGTGCAGAGCAATCTGTAAAGGAGGTCACAAAACGCCCAGCTGAAACATCTGACATTTAAAGTATCCGAAAAGAAGCGACACTGACAAGTGCCCATTGTATCATATATGATACACTCGATTACGCTTACCGATGCCACTAACTTCTGATAATGTAGAGTCAACAAAACTGTGCACTGATCGTTCACTGTGCCTTAAGAAACAAATAGCGAATATCAATATCGCAAACTCACCTCCTGATTTTGCAGACCGACCGTAAAAAGTTCGTGTTGGCACGCCGGCCGCGTTTTCGCTGGAGGAAGCCATCTTGCGGGCGCCTGTGAGACCCCTTGCGGTGCATATTCGAACTACATTTTGCGAAAAATACCGGGAAATGTATCTGTGGTGATACAGTGGGCATTTGGTTTCGGAAAATGCGTTTCGTATAAAAACAAAAATGTTTGAATGGACCGTATCAGATATGATACGCTGGGCATTACAGGGGAACATCGCCACTAATTCCAGATTTCAGGACCGGAACAACCACTGCCAGTTTCTAGTCGTCAGGGAATATTCCTGACGTCAAGGAGTTATCAAAAATTGTGCACAGTGTAGGCGTAAGTAATTCATGATAACCCTTAACAATTGCAGCGGGTATCCCGTCATGACCTGCAGACAATGTGGGTTCTCATTTTCTTAATACATAGCCTAACACATTCCTCATCGACAACTACAGAACCTAATGAGTCACCAAACCCGTCCGAGTGAGGCAATATAGTTGAGGAGCAGTTATTATTATTATTGTAGACTGACGCAAAGTGATCCGCAAACAACTCAGACATGCCCTTCGCACTGTCGCTATGCTGATTCAAGACGATTTCGGACTCAATATTCTTCCCCAAGCGCGATTTAGCGTACCTCCAAAATTTCTTGGGATTTTTAACGAGATCTGATTCTACCGAGTCACAATGCGCCTGGCGATCACGGTTTAAAATTTTCTTACATCGCTTTCTGCAAATTTTAAATTCAACTTCCCACTTTGGAAGACCACTTTTCTTAAACCTCCTGTGCAAAAAATCTTTCCGTTTTAAAAGCTTTCTGAGTTCACGAGAGAACCAGTTAGGGAAGCGAGATTTTTTAGACGTTTTAAGAGGGATATATATGTCCATGGCCTCCTGAACAACAGTTGTGAGGAGATATACTTGGTCGTTGACATCAGACGACTCCAAGATAGAAGCCCAGTCAACACCCGACAGATGGTGATACATTCCAGTGTAGTCCCCCGCTGAATACTTATACGATGTGTGTGGGGAAGGACCATTAGAGGGACTGAGGACCGGAGGATCAAAAACAGAAAGAACTACATCAAGAGCAGGGTGATATCTATCCTCAGGAACCATAGAAAGTTCACTTCGAGCCACACGTATACCGTCCGTGTTTGAAAAGCATAAATCTAAAGCATTACCTTGGTCGTTTAGAATGTTATTGTGCTGTCTAAGATCTAAAAAAGAAGTAAAGTTGAGGAGATAGTTGCACTTTTGTTTACAATAAAAGTTGTCAGTAAGGACATTGAACTGTGTCCAGTTAATACCTGGAGCGTTAAAATACCCCAATATTAAGATATTGCTCCCCTGTGAATCATTCATTGTATTTTCAATGTCAGCGAGACATCTTTGGAAATCATCTGGTGTCGTCTGAGGAGGAAGGTAAAACAGACCTAATTAAAATACGTTCTCTCCTAGAACACTCAATTTCCACCCACAGAGACTCGGGAAATCTTTCCAAATCCTCACGTCTTCGTGAACTATATTGTCTGTTAACTGCGACCAATACACCGCCTCCTACTCGGCCCCGGGAAGAGAAATCACGATCGTGACGGTAGACATTAAAACCAGGCGGAAAGTAGTCGGAGGAACTAGCACTAGGACATAACCAAGTTTCCGTTAAGCAAACAATTGAGTAATTAGAGAGAGTAATGTTGGTAAAGAAACATTCAGCTTTCGTCCGCAGGCCACGGACATTCTGGTAAAATAAATCGATGTTACTCATCTTTGTACTTAGTGTTGGGCTTGTGGGCTTCTTCAGACGAGTGAAGGAGTTCTTGACGAAGTGCGCCTCTGAAAGGTTTAAAAAGACAATCCTTCGGCCACAAAGCAGGGTCAGAGAGTTTCTCGAAGTCTTCGGCAGCTACAGAGACGTGAAAGGAGGCGTAGGTATTGTAGCGAGTCTTCAGTCGGTGGCACTTCAAGTTTTCCACATCGAGTGAACACAGATGCCCAACGATGTCAGTAGAGGTGGTGACCGGATCCAGCTTGGTCACAAACATTGCTCTCCGGCGGGAAGATGAGGGGGCAACGCTCAGCTTGCATGCCACGGACGCTCTCGGCTTGCGCAGGGATTCGAGTCTTCGGGCTGATCGGGTTTGGCTTAACAGGCAGTGCATCATCTTCCGACGCCACGCTCATTAGCGCAGAGACCCGTGCCTTCGGGCTCATGGGGTTCGGCTTACCAGGCAGCGCATCATCTTTCGTCGTCCCGTTCACTGGTGGAAATAATAATAATAATAATAATAAAGCATCAGATTGGAGGCGCCGATAAGACAATTGGGGAAGAAATCTTAAAACAGTCCACGACAGTGCAAAACAATATCGCACTGTGCTTTCTGACACAGTATTTTAAGCAAGAGAGAGAGAGAGAGAGAGAGAGAGAGAGAGAGAGAGGGGGGAGGGAGGGGTGAAGAGAGTGTGAGTCGAAATGTCAATAAGATGTTCTGGACTTCCAAATTGCAAAGAACTATGTGGGTGGGATGCAGCCTGCTGAACTCACTGGAGCTCTCCTCTTTGTGGTGAATTTCGTTGCGTAAAGCGGCAAGTTTGATATACTCTGCAAGCCTGGTACGGGAATATTTTTACGCTAAATGCCAGTTAATTACCGCGAATATAAACCCCTCTCAGTGGCTATTAGCGGCGAGATGTTTCGGTGGCTCCCTGAACGGTTACCTTTCGTGACGTCATTGCCCTGCGAACAGCAAGTTCGATGGTGTTTGTAATTAGCATGGCGGAAGCTTGAAATGATAGCGCTCTTCAACCAACACTGTCAACACCGTCAAAATTGATGTCCTCACGTTCCTCTTATTTCCGTCCATGAGAACTCTTTGCTGACGTCACAGTCAGCGTTCGGCCAATCGTGGAAGGCCGATCAGAGCGACGCTTTCGATCGCGCACGTCGCCAATACTCCGTTTCACCTTATGTTGTACCGCAGAGAAGGCTAGAAGCGCGAGCTCATAGCGTTGGGCAGCTGCCCTTAACGCACGAGAGCTCGTGCCGCCGAGATATGCCGTAAAGCAAGAGCTCGCGCTTGTAGCCTTTCCTGCGGTACGCCATAAGGTGCAATGGAGCATAGCCGGTAGTCCGCTTCTCGTTCCGAAAGCATTTTGCCGCATCAAGTGATACTCCCTCCAGATATGTGTCCAACTTTTCTTAGGTGACTGTTGCGTGGCGTGTGTGAAAAAGGTCTACCGTCGCTGACAGAATGAAAACGGCAGGGAGTCTCTTCCGAAGGCCAGGCTTTCCGCCGTGCTTCGCCTGCGCCTTGTGGGAGTTCGCGTACTGCCGCCGATACGCCGTTCCCCACGTGGTCCGTCAACAACCCGAGTCCAGCCTGGTTCTTTCACGGGAGCGGAATTCCGCTCCCCGTTTATTGGTACATAAAAACACAACGCTACAAAACGCTCAATCTATACTACAAACACACGCGACATTACTCAAATATTTACAAACGTCCGTTAAGCCTAAAGCTTAACACAAAGAGGGCCCCTAGGCCTCGTGTCCCGCTATTGCCCGAGAGCAGTTGCTAGCACTCGCCTTTCTTGAGCGCCGGCCGGAATCCTAAGAGACTCTTGCCTCCCGGTTACCCGACAATATCGACCGATGGGCGAGGAGGTTTTCTCCTCGCCCGCCATGGGGGCGTCTGCAGCGCCATCCAGTGGCTTGGAGAGAAAGCGGCCCGTCGGGAGCCGAATTCGAGATCCCGATCGACCCCGCGGCGGCACGACCACCTGATCGTGTCTGAGGCAAGGCAACTAAATAGCTGCCCAGCGGCCAAGACGACTAAATGGTTTGATAGGCGCCCTCGTGAATGCACGGTGCGCCATACTCCCTCTCCTAAAAATCGAAGTACGCCGGGATTCCGACGTACGGCTAGGCTGCTCGGGAACACCGTCGTTGTTTGGCCTGGAAACCCCCCACACGCACACCCACACCACTGGTCCCATGGGTCGTCCTCACTGAGGTCCATCAGTTCGCCTGAGGCCTGGGGTTCGCGGCCACCGCACACCTCACAGTAGACTGTGTCGACTTCGGCTTGGCGGCGGCCTACGGGGCAACGGGGTCCTTGAACAGTGTGCCTGGCCACCATGAGACTGGCCTCCCCCATGGAGTGGTGCACCGGAGAGGGACTGTGGTTGTGACCCAGCTGTGACGGCCCTCCCGGAGCGATGCGGGGCTGGAAGTTCAGTGTCACTGAGAACTGCACCCCGGCGTCCTGCGTGGCGTCGCGGACGTCCAACGAGGCTCCCCCAGCTGTGGTTCCGGCCGGGGAATACGCTGCCCGAAGATGAAGAGTTGAGCCCAGGCTGGTGTTTGTCCAAACGGCGACTCATCCTTTCATCGTCTCCCAGGAGAGGACCATTCCGTGCACACCAAGGTGCGTCTCGAGGCAGCAGCCGCAGGGCCGATGACAGTTTACCAGCCGAACGCCGTGCGCAAAAATAAAAACATTAAAAGCAAAAACAAACAAACAAAAAAAAACACTGAGGGTTCCGAGGCACCCCCTCCCCCCATCCACAAAGAAAAAAAAAGAAAAAAACAATGCCGGGAACGCCGATTTCGGATCGTTCCCTTTCCCATTCCCGGGCCACGCACTCTACGAGGTTCCGATCCCATCGGGTTGCCTCCGGCTACGCGTGTTGTAGCTGTGCCGCGGTGGTCCCAGGAAATCCTGAGATCGTTGGTGCCCGCGAATGCCCCTTTGCGGCCGCTTGACCGGCTCATCCCCTTCCCTGGGGAAAAGGGTTTCAGTTCGCCGATGTGAACTGTCCCGCGGACGAGATCAGAATTCTGGTCCCTCAGCGTGTACGTCAGTCGGGACCTCTTGGAATCGATGACGAAGGGGCCAACCCACTTGGGGGCCAACGCCGCCGAGAAGAACTTGCTCGCATCGCTCTGAACGTGACTTCGCCGAAGAACGGTGTCGCCCACCTCGAACTGCGCATCGCGGTGCGCTTTGTCGTAGGTGTTCTTCTGCTCCGCGCGCGCGCGAGCCCTGTTTCCGCGAGCGGCGTCCAGCGCCCGCGACAGTCGCTCTCTGTCCGCGTCGCGAAGTCCTCGTGCGAGGGCACCGCTCTGGCCGCGCTCTGTCGCGGGCGGAGAACCGCGTCGGTCGGCGTAGAGAGTTCTCTGCCGAAGTTCAGCAGCGCGGGCGTGAACCCAGTGCTGCGGTTGAGGTTGGACCGCAATGCAAACGAAATCGAATCCAAGTGCAGATCCCAGTCCCGCTGCTTACGAGCATACGCCCCGAGCAGCGGCTTAATGTCGCGGTTCCGCCTCTCGGTCACATTTGCTTGGGGATGGTAACACGAAGTCTTACAATGCTTAATCCCGAGGGCCTGACAGGTTGCCGCGAAAACTTTCGAGCAAAATATCGAGGCATTGTCACTCACCAGTCTCTCGGGGAACCCGTAGCGGCACCAGACCTCGGACAGCCTGCTCAGGACTCCCTTGGCTGTCACCTTCCGCATTGGAAACATCTCGACGAATCCGGTGAAGTGGCAGGTTACTACCAACACATGTTGATAGCCTCCGCTTGATCGCGGCAGGGGTCCCATCAAGTCGCAGGCCGCGATCTCCCATGGCCGCGTACTCACGATCGGCTCGAGCAGGCCGGGTGGTCTGCCCCCCTGGGCTTGCGCTCTTGGCACACGGCGCAGCTCCGGACATACCGGCACAGCTGCCCCTTCATACCCGGCCAGGTAGCGAAACGGCGCAGCTTATGCCACGACTTCGGTGCACTGCCGTGACCGTCCGCATCGTGGTAGTGACGCAGCGCTGCCACTCTGAGATCGCGAGGAATCACGGTCTTGAACGACTCACTGAATCGCTCTCTTCCGGAAAGTAGCGCAGCAGGACGCCGTCCCATCGATCAGGTAAGACTCCAGCTCACCTGCTTCAATGTCTGACTTCTGGGCGGTGGCGCTTGGCCCTCTCGGTGTTCCGGAGTGCCGGAGCGTCTTTTCGCCTGTCTGGTCAGGATCCATCTTCTTGCCTGAGCCGGTCGAAGATAGCGCGACAAACGAATCGCTCTGCTGTGCTTCGAACAGTTCCGGTTCGAAGTTGAACGCCGGTCCCAGTGAGGTAATCGCCTTCAGCCAGCTGCGCGGACGCCGCCACAGTGGGGAGCGGAGGGCGAGGCGGGATTTCCTGTCCCGGTGAATGGCACCGCCTCCGTAGGCCTTGCCGCCCCCGCTCGGTGGGGGATCCACGGGTGCGCGGGAGAGCGCGTCGGCCACCACATTTGTCGTGCCTTCTTCCGGTACCGAATTCGTGCACTGTACTTCGGCAGTGCCAAGGCCATGCGCGCCGGGGCCCGGCGGGTTCCTTGATTCGGGAGAGCCACGCGAGGGGCCGGTATGGTCCGTCTCGATCGTGAGTTCCGTCCCCTCGACATAACGATTCGAACTTCTTGAGAGCGAAAATGATGGCGAGGCATTCGGCGCCTCACTCACCGTGTAGTTCTTCTCCGCCGGGCTCAGCGCCCGGCTGGCAAATGCCACCGGTCGGATCTCTCCCTCTGCCTCCTGCAAGAGTACCGGCGCATGTACAGACCCTGGTCGCTTGCGTCCGTCTGGATCGTGAATGGCCTATTCAGGTTCTGGCAGTTTGAGCGGATGCTGTACGCGCGCCAATGCCTCGGTCAGCTGGAGGAACGTCCTCCTCCTGGCGGGCGCCTCCCAGCTCCGAGGGAGCCGCTTTCCTCAGCAATTGCGTGAGGGGGTGCCTGCATGGCCGCGCAGTTCGGGCGGTAGGCCGGCAGGGATCCTATCATGCTGCCGAAAACGGCGCACTCCCCCGACATCGGTAGGGATCCGGGAAACTCCAAGACGTCGCACCGCGACCGGTCCGCGTGGGGGAAACTTTTCCTCTCTCGATCCGGGAATCCCAACAAGCTGATCTCAGAAGCTCCAATCCGGTGGCTTAGTCGGGTTTAGAGTGAGGCCGGCGATCCGCAGGCTGCGCAACACGCGTCCTCGAGGTGGCGATTTTGGCTGGTACCTCGAAAAAAGTTTCCGAGCATGGCGAACGAGGTCAGTCCAGGTAGGCGAGCGCGTGCTGCCATTTGGCATCTCCGAGCACCCCATCGATCAATCCGCGAAATGGTCAGGCAGGTTGCAGCTGTTAATCCGAACGGGATCCGAGTGAACTCGAACAAGCCCTCGCGCATGACACACGAGCGGCAGCTTTGCCGTCGCCCGGGCTACCATACCCCCACTCTGGAGGTAGCCTTTGCTCGCGTACAGAGGTAGTGAGCAGTAGTCTCGCTGTCCCCAGATTCGAGGGATGATTTCTTCGATGCCCGGAAACGGATACGCATCTCTTTGGCGGTCACCGCGTTCAAGCGCCGATAATCGATCGCAGAGTCCTCGAGGTTCCAGTTTTTCTTCGGCACCAAAACCACCGGGAATCCCCAGGGTCCGGAATTTTTGACCGGCGAAGGATTCCTGACTCCGAAGAGCTCATCGACGGCGAGCATCGATCGCTTTTCGCTCGGCCAGGCTCACAGGACGCGGGGATTGGACTTCCAAGCGCGAACGTCCCCAGTTTCACGGCGATGGCTGCACCTGCTTGGCGCAGCCCGGCTGTTCGGTGAACATTTCGTCAGCAGCTGTGCAGCAAAGCCGCCAACCTTCTCGCTCGGGTCGGGACGGCTCCATCGGCATTGGCCAACGGGTGTAGTCCCTTGCGTCGTCACGTGCGCGATCGGAGCTCGGTGGTGCGGCTCGTGGCGTCGTCGCGGTCAGTTCTTTCCTGTTCTGTCGCTTTTCCCAGCGCTGCCGCCATGGTCCCCGTAGAACTTTTCTCGGAAACTCTGAAAGGGCGCCTGTGCCCCTCTCGGCACCCGCCACTTGCCACGTCAAGGAGAGCGG
>JAZHYW010066443.1:0-16182 GCA_037355805.1 Ixodes ricinus
GGCTGGGGACTTGTAAATATTAGAATGGTGTATACACTGTCTGAGTGCTCTCGAGCAACGTGCATTCCACGACATCAATATTGCTGGTGTTGGCATGCAGACGACATGTGCGAGCTCGTTCAAGCACTCGCTGTGAACAACGCGTATAAAGGTGGCGTTTAGTGAGTCCATCATTCTTCAATTTCCAGGTTGCGGAGCCATTGGTTGGGGCACTGTAGAGCCGCTAAAGAGACCTTCAGCATAGGCCGGGTAGCCCTCACGTTTCGGAGCAGCGCACCAGGCGTGCAAAATAGAATAGGTTTGCGGCTCGCGTTTCGCACATGCTTCATTGCACCTCCCCGCTAGAGTTTTTCTTTTATGTTTTTATATATATAAGGTGTTTCAAGTTACCAGGCTCGATTTAAAATGGACCGTAAAAATCGACACCTGCACGTAGCAATCTAAACTTTTCGTCAAAGGCGTGTTTCATAGGTCAGTTTGTTTCTTGTAAAATTACAAAGCGTAGCTCCCTTGCTGTAAAAAATAGGGCCAAAAAACTTGCCAGGGTCAACGGCGGGCGGCGACGCAGACGACCAAGTCGAGTTGCGGGGTGTGTTTGGCGCGCGTATTGATAGATGGCGTCGGGAGCAGCGTCGGAGAAGGTGCAGCCGACCAGCGAAAGAAAGCAGACGACACGCAGACGAAATCCGTTGGCAGCAAAAGCGCCGTCGTTATGCAAACGCGTTTTTGTTTTCTACTTTAAGTTTTGCTTTTATTGTCCGCATTTATTTTTTAACCAAAGGTACATTACAAAAAGATTATGTTCATTTGTAATAAACCATGGTGGTCGCGAGCAGTCTCGATAAGGAGGTAGCGCCATCTATCAATACGAGCGCCAAACACGCCCCGCCACTCGACTTGGTCGTCTGCGTCGCCGCCCGCCGTTGACCCTGGCAAGTTTCTTGGCCCTATTTTTTTAGAGAAAAAGACCTACGCTTTGTAATTCTCACACACACAATAAAAGACGACCTGTGAGATACGCTTTGACAAAAGTTTAGATTGCTATGTGCAGGCGTAGATTTTTACGGTCCATTTTAGATCGAGCCTGCATGACTTGGGACACCGCAGTAATCCGTTTCATTATATATGCCAGCGTAGCAGAGGCTGTTGCAAGAGCGAGTTCCGAGGCTTTCAGTGACGATGAAACGCACGCGACGCGCGGCTCGTGCAGTGCGAGTCATCGTCCAGGGGTGATCATGCTTTTGCAAAGTAGCTTCTGACGCCACCGTTGCGTAAGGTGAAACATACGTGCTCTACTGGGAGGCTACGAAAGGAAGCAACACGAATAATAAAGCTGAAAGGAATCTTTGGTGGGACGCTGAGGCCGCGAAGCTGCAGCAGTTCTTTTTTTAAGACGTTTTATCATCGCGCATCTCATAGATGCTGACATGAGGGATCAGTGTTCCTGAACGTGACACGTGCATAATGAGACGTTAGAGCACCGCTTTTAGGGTCATGTCGTGTGGATGGCGCAGCCAGCATGAAATGGATGCGTCTTGCGGACGCGCTCGCGCCCCTGCTCGAGAGCAACGGGTCTAATAGCGACGTGCGCGGCCAAAGCGTCGCTGCGGTCAGCTTTCCACGATTGGCCAAACCATGGGCATATGAGCACTGTCAGATTGTCAGCTTTGACGGTGTTAGTTTCGGATTGCGATGGCTCCAGCTTCTACTGTGCTTTTAAACACACCATCGAACTCGTCGTCACACCCGATGGCAAGTAGCCAGAATAACAGCTGGTGACGTCACGGCGAGGCAAATCTCAGTAGTGACGTCACGGGAGGGAAAACATAAGAGGGCGCCACCATCAAACATCTCGGCGCTAATATCTTGTTTCACCTTATGTTGTACCGCAGCGATATAGAAGCGCGAGCTCCTAGCGATGGCAGCTGCCCCTGAGGCACGAGAGCTTGTGCCGCAGAGATCTTCCCCAGAGCAAGGAGCTCGCGCTTGTAGCCTTTCCTGCGGTACATCATCAGGTGAAATAGAGTATAGAGCGAACTATCTGCAGCACTCAAGTTTGGAGCAGCAGTCTTAAGGCTGAACTCCATGGGACGAATATGCTGGCGAAATACCGGACGCATTTTGCCCGGCGGCTTTTGCTCTGCGCGTGGAATCAACACAGTGGCTGCTACGTCGCGCGCAAAGCGAGCGTGCCGTCGGCGTGCGTCACAAGTTATTCGTCACATAATCTCGTTCCATGGAGTTCGGCCTTTGGCGTGGAAATACGAATATTTTTAGCTTTTGTGTCCGCTGTGCGTCGCGTTTCGCTCCTTACAGTCTCTGCTAGTGCCCGGTTACGGACACTGAGGGACGCGTAACAGACGCTATTTTATACCTGTGAATCGTGTATATTGGGACGCTAGGACGGCGCCTAACCTTAGCATTAGGTGGCCGCGTCTTGCGATCTCTAGTAGAGGCGTCTTTTTGCGGGGGTTTCTCGTGGACGCTACAATGCCCCTGGCCACGAGAAACATGCCTACAGGCTATGCTTAATGCCGGTCCACACAGCACAGTTTGCTTACGCTGTGTTATGCAAAGGAAACTTACGTCTGCTTGCGTTCAGAGTCAACCTGCTTTGAATTAGGCTCAGCAACCCGTTCAAGGAGTTGCCTTGCACGCGATAGTGGGATCGGTGGCCGAGTGGGATAACGCACAACAGGGGCCTTAATCTGGACTCTTGGGCAAAAAATATCCGACAGAGACACTTCACTACTGCCTACGTGTAGGAATACGAAAGCATTCCTACCCGCACGCGCATTTCTACAAGCATCGCGCCACGTCCTCCTTTTTCACACAACACACCGGCAGGCGACATCACCCTGCCTCACTGCGCAAGCGCGGCAAAAAAAAACAAAAAAACTAGGAAAGATTTAACAAAAAACTTTGTTTCCTTGCAGTGTCCCTTTAAGATAACTCTGCGAAACTCATTTTTAGCAGCAAGACGAGTAAATAGTCGTGTTATTGAAGCGTGAGCCCATTTAATGGCTCTAGCGCCTTGGCGCGAGCGCTGTTTCGATCGGGGCGTTTGCCTGGGCAAAACTAGGGTGCCTTCATGTGCGCTTTGCTTGGGGTGATGACATCTGGCCATTTTGTTTCTAACGTTTATCTTATTTTTTGTTCTCATGCACGTGAAAGAGCGTGTCCCTGCACGCGCTCGTGGCGTTGACCTGTGCTACAGCGACATTTTGTTTCCTGCGATTTCTTTGTATTTTTCCTGTGAGCGCGTGCTGTCGGCATCGGGTACTACAAACGATGGCTTCACCCTAAACAGAGGGACATCGAGGCACCCTAGGTAAAACGCTTGCCCTCACACGCACGAGGCTTCTCGAAAAACAGTTGCCGAAAATAGAGGGCCTTCATACACACGCGCGCTTTTGCTTGAGAGGTGACATCTCAGCCATATTTACGCCCAATCGTTTTTTTATGCATTTTGAAGTGCGCGCAATCCGGTGTCACTCAGCTCGAGCGCATAGCTTTGGCTAATGCATAGACGCCATTTTAGCGCCCATGTCACGCACCGAGTGCGCGAGAGCGTCACGCGCTGGCAGATTCAGTGCAACAATGGATGTCTTCACCCTGAGACAGACAGACATGTAGGCACCCTAGCCGAAAACGGAGGACAGCGCCAATCGAATGTTTCCACAGAGGCAATCTCTTCAACATTTATTCGTTGCGTGCTTTAGGGCGAAGGCAAATACGTCTGTGTCTCACGTCTGGAGAGGGGGGAGGAGGGGGAGGGGAATTAGTAAAGCTTCTAAGGTTCCAACATTTGCGGTGTCTTTTGTGTCCGCCATTGTGCAGGGATTCCAGACTTCTGAGGGCACACGCTTTCGACAGAGGTCTCTATACTCTGTTTCACCTTATGATGTACCGCTGAAAGGCTACAAGCGCAAGCTCCTTGCTCTAGGGCACATCTCGGCGGCACAAGCTCTCGTGCGTTAAGAGTAGCTCCCAACGATATGAGCTCGCGCTTTCCAGCCTTGTCTGCGGTACAACATAAGGTGAAACGGAGTATAGACAGATCTCAACAGTCAGTTTGAGTATGCCACCGCTGCTGCAATGCATCGAGGGAACTTTAGTCTTTTGGCGCGTGCGACAACCTCGCAGGAGATCTGCGCGTGAGATGCCACGAGCCCTCTTGTGCACTGCCGTCATCCTCCTGTGTACTAAAGTTATGGCGGCGTCACGCATGCGCCGAGCGCTTAATGAGATTGTTCTACTCTCGCCAGCTTTGGCGTACGCGAGCAACGTGAAAAAGCGTAATGGCGCACAACCGA
This sequence comes from Ixodes ricinus, assembly GCA_037355805.1. NCBI lineage: Eukaryota > Metazoa > Arthropoda > Arachnida > Ixodida > Ixodidae > Ixodes > Ixodes ricinus. Next base: position 4,317 of record JAZHYW010066443.1, read on the forward strand.
AACGCCATAGAAAAATGTTTGATTTTGTTCGGCCGAGAAGGGTGCTCAAATTTGAGAACTACAGGCCCATAGGGCGTATTCTCTGGTGGCCATAGCTGTGTACGTAGCTGCTGAGTGCGAGCTGACAGTGAGGTTCCACAGTGCATTTGAAAAGTGCATTACACACTATCAAGATTGCCGGTTTAAGGGAGGGACCACTAACACACAGCCGGTCACCATACTTCTTGCTTTTCTACCCTCTGCTACCAATACAAATAGTCAAATCTCGTTTTGATGCGCTATGGTCGCATTCACATAAACGCAGCCACAAATAGTCAAAGAAAAATAGAGGATCCATGTATCTTGTGAAGACACCCTGTAAGCAATGAGGGTAGCAGAAGATGATGATCGAGTACAAACCCATGTTCGAAGTGGTATGTTTTCGATTTCCAAAAGTCTAGGAGATCACTTGGGTGTCTTTCTCTTGCGTAGGGTAGCCTGCAGGAGCAAGTAATGTGGTTGACTATCAATGATGACCTGAGGTAGCAGGTAGGGTCAGCAGATTAGAGACAGCGACACTGACCCAAAAGCTGTAGCAACCGCTTGATACGGAATTCCAGATTCGAATGACGATCTGAGCTTCGGTGAGCGCGGGTCTCGCGAGTCACGTGAGAAGGCTTCAGTTTATCTGCATTATGTCTCGTCCAAGTTGTGCGGAAAACAAGAAGTTCAGCGCAGGAAACGTGAAGCTAAAATGCCACGGAAGTCAATTTCAGACTTTTTAGCAGTTAACGGGCTCATACTTTTAAGGCTGCGAGGATTAATCGGGATGCAAGGGTTTCACGTGCATAAACATTTTGTGGCTACTTTTTCTTCCTTTAAAATCGGGTTTCTATATAAGCTGAGACTGCAGCCAATGGCTCAAACACCAAAGCTCGAGGGTCGCTGCTTTGAAGCGTTGTTCCGCACAACGAGCACTCCCGCTGGAAACGCACGTCTCAAAGCCAGGAGCGAGGGCCAGCTCACGCTTGAAGCTTTGTCTGCAGTCTCACCTTATGGGTGAACGGAAAATAGTTGGTAACAAGTTTTAAACTTGCTACCAACTATATTCCGCATAAAGGCAGCTCGCAGCGCGCAAGCGCCCAGTCGTCTACCAAAAAACGAAAGGACAAAGAACAGGACGTGGCCTCGTCCCAGCCTAAGCCGACCTTGGCGCGCCCTCCCAGCAATGCCAGTTCAACCATCACTAGCCGACCTTGGCATGCGGGCTCCCAGCAAGACCAGCTTGACCATCACGATTATGAGTTCGACCAGCTTTGCCAACTTGTCTCCCAGTTTGACTAGCTTGTCTCCCAGCTTGACCACATTGGCTGCATGGAAAACCAGTTTGCCAGTTTGACCAGTTAGAATCAGACTGGCTCCCAGCTACACCAGATTGAATCTAAAACCAGATTCTAGTTAGACCATGCTGGTTTTTATTTAAACCAGACTGACCAGCTCGAATTCTAGTTTGCCCAGCTTATACCAACTTGATTACCAGTTAAACCAGTTTGACTACCACATTAACCAGTTTGCCGAGCTTAGTTACCAGCTTGACCAGTAAGATTTTCATGCTGGTTTTTCTAATAGGGGCGCGCGTGCGCCCCGGCCGTGGGGAGTGGGGGGGGGGGTTCTGGTTCAAGACTAGCTCTATACTTACGACCACTCCATCTGAGCGCTCCCTATGGAAGAGCCTGCTCCCGGCTGAGGGCCGAGTTTTAGCGCCGCCTAGTGAGAGGCGTTCTCACTAGGCGGCACAAAAACTCGGTCCTCCTACCTAACTCCTACCTCGTCGGGTTCTTCTGTTATCCGTGGGTGCGTGCCAGCTGATCGCGCTTTCTGGTTTCAAGCGCGTTCACGCTGTAAAATGTTTTTCTCTATGTAAAGGATACTGAAGGAGTCCAATTCGTTAATTAGTTTGCTTTTTTTTTTAGTTTGCGCAGCCAACACCAGATGGTAATGGCTGCGCCCGCGCGCCGCCAACGCCATAGAGGCCAACACAACCTGGTGCAGCGCGGAAAAAGACGAATAAAAATACCGAGTTCCAGGCCTCGCCACGAGGCGCCGCTGAAACTCGGCCCTCCGGAGGTGCGTGCTGGAGTGTTTCCAGATGGAGTGGTCGTAAGTATAGAGTAGGTCGTGGTCTGGTTTGTCCCCCCACTCAAAAACAAGTTAATACGCCACTGTGCTCATCTACAGCTGAGACACCAGACGCCCACTGAGGCAGACTAACTTCCGGCTGTATAAACATACACACAACAATGTTTTTGTAGAAGACCAGTACGAGGCTGGGTCTACGAGGCGTTAGTAATTATAGTTCCGCTATATACGAGCAGTGTTAGCGCCTTACTTCATTTTTTTAACGTCAGGAAGGTGTAGGCAATGGCATTTATTGTAAAGCCAATCATCCAGAAGCTAGGGAGCGCGATTGTCACACCGCGGTACCATAATCACTTAAAGTATCGAATTACTAAAAAAGCCAGCTGAACTTAGGAAAATAGTATACAGAGAGAGAAAGAGACAGGCATACCGCTGGACTACCCACTGTGGATTAATAGTTCCTCCTTTTTCTGAACCTTGACTTTGTGTTTTTTTCACTTCTTTGTTTTAAAACCTCACATAAACACACCGCTTATATCCGAAACCTAACTAAACTAAAGTTTAAATCACCCGCACTTCACCGGGTCATAAAAACACCGCAAATATTGTTTTTCTTTGGTATTGAGCTTGGTTGAAGGCTCGCTGACGCACGTGGCTCCGTTTTCCTCGATGGCCAAGGTCTCGAGCATCTCTCGTGCATACTGGTTCTTGTGTTTTGCGATGATGGTAACGCTGTTGAGCTCTGCACTGCACGCACAGTCGCGGCAATATGCAAGTAGATTACCTGCATCTGTGCCTTTTAATGATGCTGCGTGTTCTCTCTGTCCTCTACCTTCTACCGGCACGAAAATGACTTTGACTACTTATAACGTCCCGCTGCGCCGTGTTCGACAGCACAAATTCTTGGGAATCACACTGAATTCCTGCCTCAACTGGCATGCACAAGCCACTAACGTAATAAAATCAACGCTGACAGCAAGAAATGCCATTCGTAGAGTGGCAGGACAATCATGGGGAAACTCGCCAAGCTCTATGATACGTCTCCATTCATCCCTTGTTGTCAGTCGTATTCTATATTCATTGCCTTTCATTAGATTATCGCCAACAGACTCTCAATCTCTAGAACGCATACATCGACAAGGCTTACGTACTTGCCTAGGAGTGCCAAGATCAACGAGGAACGAAAATGTATATCGAGAAGCCCGAGCTCTGACTTTACCACTTATGGCTACCAAATGCCTTCTTTCTCAACAAATTCGTTTGTCTACTACGTCTGCAGGAAGGAGCCTCCTACGCCGACTTCGAACCAGGCAACACTCGCGCTTTTTTATTTCTACGCAAACTCTTCAACACCTTGGATGGACACCAGAGTTACTGCAAGACAAAGACAACTCTCTATCAACTCCCCCCTGGAACGTTTACTGCCCGAAATGTAAGTGCCGCATTCCCGGTATACACAACAAATTCAGCGCCAACTCAACTGTCATAAAACTAAAAACTAATGAATACATTTCGAGAAGATACGCCAACCACCTGGAGGTGTACACGGACGGATCAGTAAATCGAAGTCGAAGAAGTAGCACTTCCGCCTACTATGCACCTGCTTTACAGCTCGAATGGAGTGGGCGGCTAGATGAGTTTGTGTCATCAACAACAGCTGAAATGCATGCAATCCTAGAAGCCCTTTATATGATAAAAAACTTAACACCACAGGCAGTTATTGTCCTCACGGATTCTCGTGCTGCACTTCACCAGCTCCAAAGGCCTCGACAAATGTCACAAGTAGCAATGGCGGCCAATTCAATTTCAAGATCACTAGAAGAAGATGGTTTCGAAATATCATTTCAGTGGGTACCAGCTCATGTCGGATTACATGGAAACGAAAAGGCAGACCAACTTGCCTCCAACGCACACAATCTTCCTATTAGCATCAAGACGCAAGATGAGCCTAGAAAATATTACCAAATTATAAATGAACACATCTGTGATTTATCAATAACGCTCTCTTCCCCTATCCAACCTTGTCTAACAGGAAGTCTTCGACGAGCAGAAGCCACACTTCTCTTCCGCCTACGTACAGGAAGTGCGCGTACAGGAAAATTACTTCACCGCTGGAAAAAACGCGATACAGACACCTGCAACGTATGTGGTGTTACCGAAGATATTAACCATATCCTAGAAGACTGCCAGAAATTTGAAAAGGAAAGGAAAGATCTCGCATCAGAGTTAAAAAGACATCACTTCGTCGTGGAAGACATTGCAAACATTATTTTCCCTTCTGGTACCCGTGCTCGGAGGAAATTACTTCAAAGGATATTCCTGACCTTCCTTCAAGCCACTGGGCTACAAGGTCAACTATAAGAAGCAGAGTAATTTTCTGAAGTTATGAACATACGAAAGTGCTTTCGTGATGAATAACTCTACACCTCTCACCTTTCTCTTTATTCTTCTCTTTCTTTCCGCTCTTCATCTATTCTTTTAACATTTTTTTTCCTTTCTCGGAGCGAACAATGTCAGCTTATCGGCTAGACTAACCCTCTCCGAATTTCATTATTATTTTAATAAAACAGTTTTCTCTCTCTCAGTCAGTGGGGAAACTCAACCTTTGAAATCCGGACCTCTAGCGTCCACCGAGACCAAACTAAATACGATAACCCTTTATAGCGACTAGTCTGAAACATGAAAGCTAACTGGTATTGCTACTGCGAAATGGCAATGCGAGATGGCGTCACCGGCCCTTGGGCTACTCGGACCTGAACCGATACATGAAGACTCTGCAGTTCCCTTAATGGCTGCTGCGGGCGATATGGCGACGTTGCGATCGCCATTAGTTCGGTTCAAGAGTCCCGATCGAAGCCACTTTTTCAAAGCAGGTCGTATTGTAGCTTTCCAACCGAGTTGTTTCAGGAACGTTGACTAGAGTCTATACTCGTGGGCAGCTTTTTGTGGCATTACCAAAGAGAGGAAGAGAGAGCACCTCCATGCACAGCTTTGATCGCCGCTCAAGCGCGCGTTCCCGTACCTTGGACCGCTCGACAAAGCTGCGAAAGTGATCCCCAAGTGTATACCACAGTGATGACACGGCACGGCGCTGTGGCGCAGCTCCCGGCTGCCCACTACGCAAGCGCGGCGCCCCACTTTCGGCTTCACAGCTTCCGTGACGAAGCATCTGCGTTGCTGTGCTTTTCTTTTGTGTTTTCTTTCTGAGGCGCGTCCGCCTTGTCCTTGAGCAGCGCGTGCTTGATGACGCATTTTTATGGCCATCTTTTCGGGCAACAACGCCGAGGCTTCCTTTTCCCATAATGGGATATATAAATCCTTTCGCTTTAAAAGTAGCGCGTTACCGATAACGCCGTTACTTAGTAATGCGCTACCGCTAACACTGCTTCGTACATAGACAATTTTTTTTTAAAGGAAAGCGCGTTTCAATTTGTGTTTTTGTATTCTATGGTTAACAGCGCAAGATCAATCGCACACACCGACACACAAAAGGACAAACACACGCGCTGACTTACAACTCTTTTTGTATTCTGTTACTTCTTTGTTCTCGTCATTGGGTCTGACTCTCCCAATCTCCATGACCAGCACAATAGCACGAATACAGGAACCACTTCTAAATATGCTTCTGAATCCTCACCGCAATTTTCAGGATAAAAATGTTCATCTTCTCAAATTTATTCTCTCAAAGTAAGCTTTAATGCACAGATTAGCAGTAGCAGGTTAAAAGTCAGCGGGGTACCCTAGTTTCCTAACTGACGGCTTGCAGCATATGGTTTAAAGATTATCAGATGGGATAATCAAGTAATAAGCGAAGTAAGAGATGAAAATAAAAAGGTGGTTGTTGTCCCATATAAACATAATGTGTCACATGGACTTAAGATGATAGGAAACCGTATCAACATCAACGTAGCCTTTTCTGCACCGAATAAGCTTCTGAGCTTATGCAGGAAAGAAAGTCAATGTGTCAACACACCGTCAAGCTGATTGTACAAGAAAGCAACAGAAGAAGTTTGTTACTTGCATCAAGGTGGTGGTTTAGTCTATTCCACTCTCGTGTGGTAGAGAATATATAGGACAAACCGGCAGGTTTTTAAACGATCGCTTAAGAGAGCACTTCTGTAGACTTTTTTAATGTTTACAAAATCACAGCCCCGCGTGCGGTCTTCACAGCTCCGCGACGTGCGTGTTCGTCGCTTCAGGCTTGAGGAAAGCACGCGCCATACGCACGAAGCAGTCAAGACGGCACCGGCCACACGCTCTTTTTTGGAAAGGTCTATAACCCCCACAGAGTCGTTTCGGGACACCTGGGCATACACCGTGGGGATCGTGGACGCGTTCCGTGGATCTTAAATCTTCTTGTAATAGGAAGAAATCGGAAATCGCTGACAAGAGAGATAATGAAAGCTCAGAAAACAGCGCCTTCGCTGACAAGTGAATTAGGTAGTCCGTCCTTAACACTGCTCTCAAGCTCAAATTTTTATCTTGAAAATTGCGGTGAGGGTTCCGGAGCATATTTAGAAGTGGTTCCTGTATTCGTGCTATTAGCGGCGAGATGTTTCGGTGGCGCCCTCGTTCGGTTACCTTTCGTGACGTCATTACCTTGTGAACAACAAGCTCGATGGTGTTTGTAATGAGCATTCTGGAAGCCTGAAATCATAGCGGTCTCAAAGCAACACTGCCAACACCGTCAAAATTGAAGTTCTTACATTCCTCTTATTTCCGTCGATGAGACATCCTTTGCTGACGTCATAGTCAGCATTCGGCCAATTGTGGTCGGCCGACCACAGCGACACTTTCGATCGCTCACGTCGCCAATTGTGCTGGTTGGTGGAGATTGAGTCAACCCAATGACGAGAACAAAAGTAACAGAATACAAAACGAGTTGTAAGTCAGCGCGTGTGTTGGTCCTTTTATGTGTCGGTGTGTTTGATTGATCTTGCGCTGTTAACCTTAGAATATGAATCACCAACTCGCACAAGTTTCCATTTTATCGTGTTTCCAATATCAGCGAAAAACGCAAGCTGATAATCCAATTCTCAGCTCGTGTCCTCAGCACGGCGAGCGTCACGCAATTGATTGCGATAAAAAATAAAGACGCTAAACGCTGCTTTACAAAGCAGTTAAACTTAATAATAATTGTCTCTTTGCTTTCTGCATCTGCTTTCGCAGTTTGATTTGTCTCAAAAGTCACGAGAGGCGTATTTTCGACGGCTTTGGTGACAGCAAACGCCGCTCACCTGCGCCTGCCGGCATTGGTGGCGCCATCTCGCAATAAGCTGGGCAAGCATGGCCGTCGTTCGATCTCCCTCCGACAGCTGCCGCTCCACGATTGAAAAGGTCAGAGCCGTATATTAGGAGAGTTTGGACAATAGGCGGAGCAAAGCGCCGCCGCCAGCGCCGAATATTCCCCCCACGCTTAGAGCGTAAACTAAATTTGTGACACAGCGTCGACCAATCAGGAGACCTCTACTCCATCTCACAAATGTCTGCAGTGAAGACAAAGGCACAGGCGCGTGAGCCTAGCTCAGCGAAACGCTTTTGTTTGCACGAGACCTCGTGCATAGGAGGCACTTTCCAAAGCCACGCGCTCGTGCCCACGCCTTTGTCTGCACTGCTAGAACAGCGTCCTGAGACTGGCTGAAAGAAAGCAGTGCAAAGGGTGGGGTGCGCGAGCGTCTTGAGACGCGGAGTCCCGCTCGGCACGGCTCAAATTATACTTCGTTTCACTTTATCTTGCGAGCGAAGCCAAAGCCATGAGGCGCGAGACCAGCGCTTTTTGCATTTCTCCCCAGCTCGCGCGCTCGAGCAAAGCCTGAACGCACGGAGCTTCCGTGCTCGCGCTTCCAGCGTTTGCCTTCGCTCGCACATAAGGTGAAACGAAGTATAGTCGTGTCACAAATTTAGAGCACACGACCACCGCTAGGGGCTGTTTCTGCGGCCTGTGGTTGGCCCCGAGATGCTCGCCTATTCAAACCAATGTATGGCCAAACTCTCTCAACAAACGGCTCTGGAAAAGGTCAGTTTTTCAATTTTCATTTTAGCTTTATTGGGAGTAGAAACTTGAAACTTTAGTATGTTAAGTGCGTGGGATAAAATAAGTATTTGGGAAGAGGTACAGTTTTATACGTCACGTTTCTGAATAATACTAGCCATTTTGGTGTGCAATTTTCTTTTTTTTTTTGGGGGGGCACACTGTATATCAATGGAGAGCCGCAGTATTCTTTAGATAAAAACAGAAAGGATCAACATAGAGAGGGACATCCTTATGTTTATTTTTCTGTTTTATGTACCTTCACCATGCGCTCTACGTCGATCTAAATATATCATTTAACGTCTTTTGAATTTTTGAATGCACTCGCAAGCGTTAATCATGGCATAATGATAAACAGCGCAAAAGGACGGGACACAAAGTAGAAGAAGGACACAGGACATACCCTGACTATACCTTCGTTTCACCTTATGTTGTACCGCAGCTAAGGAAGCAGAGCTGATAGCGTTGGCAGCTGCCCTTAGGCTGCGGTCCCACGGCAGCCATCTTGAACAAGGAGTTAGTTCAACCAATAGATGGCGACACGCACCCGTGGGGTGGCCGAAACATTGGTTCACGGTGGGATGGCTCGAGCACCATCACGTTCCCCTCGTGGCCTTGCTCGCGCCGCTGCCAGCTGTGCTCAGCTGGCTCAAGTAGCGTGGCCCAGCAAACGCATGTATGCGAGAATGTCAGGCTGATATGGGCCATGCGGTTCGGCGGTTGCCACGGCTCGCAATAAATCTTACCAAGAAGGAATCAATTGTTGATTGACGTGTCAATATTCTTTCAATGAAAACTTCTTCTGCAGGAATGCACGCTCAGTAGACTCAATATTCCAAGACACCAGTGGAAGCGGACGTCAAGGAAACTGCTTCGTAATTTACGGTACTTACCTCACCATTAAAATGACGACCGAAAAGTGACATAACGAAATATTGTGTTTCATGGGATCCGGAAGATTTTGTAAAGGTTGTTACATTATAGTTCCCAGAAGACAAACGCCGTTGCAATATTTTCGGAAGTACCGATATAACGTTGTAAGTACAGCTTAGGAGGAGTATGATGAAAACCATCAGAATAAATAGGAAGACGTTTATTTGCAATGATGACGCTATGAATGAACGGCGTTTAGCGACGGCAAGTTATGAGCGTATGGGAATTTATAAGTTCACGTGATTGCTAACTATGGACATGCGGACAATGACGACCTATTTTGTCGGGAGATGGAGTAGCTGTGATGACCTGATATCGGACGACTCGTGGCAGACGAACAAGCAAGTTTCTTCTCAGCGAATGGTAAGCGTCCAGTGTCAAGCAACGTGGCTACCGACGTTGTCGACGTTTCGAACACTTACCACTTTCGACAAAAGTGCTGGCACCTGGGCTAACTTTGTGGAAAGAGTCGAAAGCTTCCTCGAGTCCAGCGCTATCATGAACTGTAACTGAAAACGATCCACTATTCAGTCTGTAGGTGGCGAAACGTATCCGCATCTGCGGAGTCATGGTCGATGCGTACTCTAAGTGGTTGGAAGTTTACACGATGCCTGCCACGGCGTACAAACGCGTCATTGACGTTCTACGCTCTCTTGTCCCTACTTTCGCCCTACCGAAAATACCTTTCTCTGATAACGCGCCATATCTTGCTTCAAATAAAATAATCAAGTCCCCCCTCCCCCCCCAAAAAAAAAAAAACGGCATCAGGCATCACATTAGTGCACCATACCATCCTGCAACTAACGGGCAAGCAGAACAGATGGTGTGCGAAACGAAAAAAGCCCTCTTGAAGCTTACGGAAGAAGCAGTTCAGTGAAGAATCGCCAGGTTCTTGTTCCAGCAGCACGCGACGGTCTCATCTTACACGGTAAAAACACCCGCCGAAGCAATGTCCGGCGGACGAAGAGCCACACCCCTCGATCTCATATGATACTATGGCCATGAATGAAGATCGAGAGATTCCCAGATCGGGAGTAATGGCAGAATATTCGGTCGGACAACTCGTCTACGTGAGGAATTTCAGTGGAAGTCGGGCCTTCCATGTAAAACTTGAGTATAAAAGGCTGTATGTTGGTTGACAAGAAGGTGTCATCCCTCTGAAGACGTTGGATATCAATGCCCTTGAGTGTAAATATAACGAAATCACAAAACTCTCTTTGTGTATTGTGTAACTGCCCTTGTATTTGGTAGTAGAGGCTATGGTGGTGATTTGGAAATTTTACACCAGGCTCCTTTTTCTAATTTTCCGCCTCATACTCCTTTGCGGTTTCAGTAGGCTTCAAGAATCTTTTGGAACGGGGACACTTTACGTCAACGAGGCCATTTGTTCCAAGTAGTCAATCAAGGAATTCTGCTAGAAATCCGTCCCTCATATTAACGAATAAGCCGCAGTTCTGCACAGTGCAGTTTTCCTGTTCCGCCTACAGTTTAAAGCAGGATCCTCAATGATTCTACCATATTTGTTGCGGGTGAAGAAAGGTCTTTGGGTACACGATGCTTGAAACAAGTCTGGCACTGTACGTTGTGGTTCGACACCCACTAATATCGTAGTCCTTATAGAGCCTCATAATTTAATCATTACCTCGTCACCTCATATTGCTCTTCATCAACAGTAAGTACAATAGGCTACCGCCATATTACAATCCAAGAATTGAAAAATTGAGTCGTTCAATCCTTCAATATGTTTATTATTTATATAATGTTATTACGTTACATTACCTCGAGACGATCGACGTCCATCGTCGATCTTCAAATACTTATATAAGGGGGGGGGGGGGGATCGGTGGCCGAGTGCATGTCTAGCGCACACCAGCTCGGAGCACGTGGAGCGAAAGCTCGCGCTGCAGAACCCACCCCGCCCCTGCCCGTTTCGATCTGGAAGAGCATCATACCGGCGTGCGGTCGTGAATCACTACTGCGTGGTGCACGTTAAAGACCCCAGGTTTGCGGTTGTACCGCACTGGCTAAATTGCTCATCTACACCTGAGACACACGCCCACTAAGGCAGACTAACTTCCGGCTGTATAAACATACACAAAACAATTTGCAATTAGACGCACAATCACAAAGAATACAGCGTGCCGCCTCTTTTCTTTGGACCGTCTTTTTTTTAACCAGCGCAAGCTCGCGCGTTCTCTCTTTTGAGACGGTTAGAACTAACGTTGATTAGAACAGTCGCACATAAAACCCGCGTTTCTCCTACCCGGCCGTTTCCTCCTCTCACTATGTGTAGGAGGTTAAAACTAAATAAGCTATAATAATGGTGTATTATTCATGCGAATATTAATGCGAATATTAATGCGAATAGCATTCTTTGGATACTTCACGCACTTTTCGTCTATGTATCTATCTATCTATCTATCTATCTATGGCTATCTAACCTCTTACGCCGCGGTCGATAAATAAATAAAAAAGACCGGCGCCGGCTGGGATTCGAACCGTTGACCCCTTGATCAGCAGGCAGACGCGCTAACCACAGAGCTAAAGGTAGTTTTTTTTTTCTTTAATAAATGGAAATTTCACTAATAGCTATTCAACCAGTCCAACAGTACACACATCAAACACCACAAAATTCCAAAAGTCACTGTCCACCGCACACAACATGTGCACGTAGAGTCCCACCTATTAAGTTGTTCCATAATGGAGTACAGGCATGCCGTCACTTTGTAATTCACACGCGCACGTAACCACGTGTTTACCAATACACGATTCTCGTTATAGTTC
>JAZHYW010066448.1:0-28536 GCA_037355805.1 Ixodes ricinus
AGAGAAGACCCAGGTTTAAGCCAGAAAAGGGGCATACTGCTTTTTTGCAAACTTTTGTTGATATTTACACACATCTATTTTTCAATTATAACTGAAAAAAGTGAAAGCCGTTTACAACTCCCTGTAAAACCAAATTCGAGCGCAGCTCTTGAGGAGGAGGAGGGAAGGGTACTGAGGGGGTGGGGTCATGTGACCTTTGGGGGTAACGTCACGTCGGGGAGGAGGGAAGCCACGTGATCTCGGGGGGGGGGCACGTGACCTTGGGGAGGGGGAATGTCAATTGACCTCGGGGAGGGGGTCACGTGACACCGGGAGGGGGTCACGTGACCTTCCGCTCGCCGAGGTCATTGAAGGTACCCAAGGTCCTCCCGATGTCCTCCCGAAGGGACCCGAAATCTTCCCGAGTTTCTCCCAAAGGGACCCGATGTCCTCCCGAGGTCCTCGGGGGGGGGGGGGGGCGGCAGGCATAACGGTTACGCCGGCGCCGACGCCGACGCCGCTCAAGCCGGAAACGGGCGCCTAAGAGCTGCGCTCTAAAACATGCTTTGGGCGAAACGTTGCGAAACTAATTGGTAGGCCAAGTAGGTCCATATTTTGTAATGAGCAACCACAGAGTGTCGCCGCGAAGACGAGTGAAAGCAGGTGGAGGGGGGGGTACATCGAGTGTGCTCACTGCTTTTAAGCAAGGCATTGACGCTTAGGTATTTGATGTATAAAATGCAGTTTGCAGATGCAGCAGTACTTAGAAATCTCTGGAAGCAGCTGAACCAATGTATTGACTAGTTCAGCATTTGAACTTTGCATTGATTCAGCATGCGGGAGAATTGAAGTTCCCATATTTGTTTCGGGTGAAGAGGCGCAAAAGCATGGAAGCGCCTGAGAGATAAATATGTTCGGGAGCTCAAAGCCCTCAAAGTCGCCACAAGGAGAGGCAGCTGTTTTGTAAGCGAAATGCAGTGGGCATCCATCAAAACGATGGCTTTCTACAAAGACCGTATTCGGGTCAGGAAGTATGTAAACATTTTGTACTACTCTATCGCTGTAGACAGGGTGATTTTTTGTAGGTTTTTCATTTGACGATGCACGAACCCTGAATTAAAAAAACTATGGAGCTAATTATGCAGCACACTAACACCATATACAACATTCAGAAGGCCCGACTAGGAAGATAATGCCCCAATAATGCCGGTTAGTATTTTTTTCCCATACACCACGAACAGTGTTCCCCTAAATTAAGGCTGTGACTTGATTCATAAATATTGGGCTTTTGTCGGTACTTATACGTAAAATTTGCCATGCCATGCGTTAGGCAGGTGGAAATGTACATTAACACAAATATACGGTAGTTCGACTGGCAGTGGCACGAAAAGTAAAAAATGAGCCATACCGTGGCGGCGTGCAGTTTGCAGAATCTTGAACCTTTCCTTGACACGCCTTTTACTTTGTGGTTAACCATACATGAAACAAATCCGTATAACCTACAATTACTATTGCCCAGTACAGGGTTCTGGCATGTACCAGGGAACACATACATTGAAACTTCTCTGTCCGTAAACTTCAGCGGTCGACATGCCCTTCAGCAACTAAACCTGTGCTTCTTTGACTTGCTTTCTCCACTTCACTCATCTTTTATGGCCTCTTTTCTTATTTCAGTACGATCATTTTTTGTTTGCTCAATGGTATCTTGTTCCCTAGCCTCGTCCAACAGAAATAAAGATATGTTGTGGGTCGCTTGCTGTTACATTGTCATGGTGAGCCTTGCTTACCTGCACGCTGGAGCTTTTTTTTTACCTGTGAGCTCTTCCCGCATTTTATCAAGGAGCACCAACTGGTACTCAATTTTCAAACACAGTGCTTTTACTTAGAGCTAGGACAGGCCGGCACACTACTTGACAGTGGCAACTGCATACTACGCCAAAATATGAGTGAGAGTTTACTGGACCAATATATAGCTTCGATTACGCTTCTTGAGTTCCATCATCAACGGAGCCACTTGCCATATTTTTGAAAGTGTATTCAGAAAACAAAATGTGCCAATAAGTTTGCAAATGGCAGAGGCACGTACAATGGCGGGAATCAGCATGGCAGCATAAGGCGCCAACATGAACGTGAAGTGAAACAATATTTCATGAAACCACCCTATTGTAAATGCATTCCTTTCATAGTACTGCCCTGCTCTACAATCGATGATGTTACAAGTCTAGGGTACGAGCATAGTTGGCAGTTCCTTCTAGCCCCAGTGCGCGTAAGAGATACGGCACACACGTTTTCTTAAATAAAAGTTTCATTAATTCCTGCCCTGTTGAAGGCATAAATTAAATATCTGTACTGTCCGTTATTGCAACTGGCAGGGCTGTGGCGAGCAATGTATAAGGCACCACCTGGTGGTAATGCAGCGGAATCGATCCTGAGGAAATGGTTCATTCATTTTTGGAGGACTCCTCGCATTCCCAGGAACCTCCAGGGTGATGAAGCCGAGTGCCAGGGCAGCGCTGTTACCGCTGACCAGTACACGCCGTCTACCTCAAGGGGATACACCTCGGGTGCATCCGCAGGTTCCTTTAGCCACCCTCCATGGTTCCCGGTGGAGCCAAGGCGCATGTAATTCAAGTGTAAGGCAGATACAGACAAAGTAGAGCAGGATCTGATATAGCCCTTTAGCTGCAAATTGACACAAAACGAAGCTTTTGCCAATTCAGTGGCACAGTCTTTGGACCGCTGGGGTGAAAGAAAGAGTGCCCGCTTCAGAGCTGCTGTAATGCAGATAGCGTAGGAATGTGAGCGCGATCAATAAAACACAACAAAATGTCTTGTGGGGCATTGTTCCTAATGCAAGAACATATATTTACCCTTGTATCGTTAATAATATACACAGCCTGCTACACACACAGATTCATTGTTTATAAAACGCGGGCAAATTTCGAAGAGCAAAGCTATTGCACAAGCTTCGTTCCGTAGCCAGCGCAACCACCCTGGTATGACATTAGAGGAAGGTGTCTTTAGGTTTCTTCGAGAACACATGTTGACAAAGAGAGTCGCCTTCTGCTGCCGCAATGTTGAACTGACCGGAGCAGGTGTAAGATTTTGCGAAACTGGTGCTTAACTTGCGCAGCTCTGGAATTAATCGAACCTGTCAGTGGAGCGACCATACAACTTTTGATTTTATTGGATGCGCCAGTTCTTGAACAGCGTGAACTGCTTAAACCAGTTCAGGCGAATCTATAAGTCCTAGTGTATATTCCGAATATTTTGAGTACAATTATATTCAAAAGTTCTGCCCAGTTACTAAAGAAAGCTGGATTGTTGGAAGAAAACAATATTTGTAAAGCAGTCTGGGTGAATCTTTGTGTTAATGCAAGAAGTGTCTGCACAAGAATACGAATAGAAAATTATGCTCGGCAAAAGAGTGTTTTGGAAGGTATATTACTTCGAAATATTGTAAACCAAATCACCTGAACCCCCATCGTGCAATCTGCACGGAACTTCTTTTGTGTACACTTTTGGGGTTGCCAGCTGAACATAAAAAGGAGATCGAAGACAGTAAACCAACCACTAGACTACATATTATTTTAGTGAAAGACATATTCCACTAGTTTTTCTTCTTTTGTTCTTCTGCTTCATTGATGCAGGCCCTGTTTGCCTGAACTAGAAACACCTACATGTGTACAGAGCGCCGTAGATTACCTAATTTCCACACTGGACATACTTTGTTCCGGTGGTTAAAGGGTAACGTACACAAGTTTGCTTGTATTTTTAATTGTCGTGTGTATTATCTAGGGCTGTGATATATGAATGCACCAGTACATACCATGTCAGTAATAAGCACCATGTTATTATCACAAAGTGGGACCAGTGGGTCTGAAAAGTAAATTAAATATATACATACTTTATGTCACGAGTCCCAAAACAGGACACGGCCCAAGTAGTATACAAGGTCCAACCAATCGGATAGAAATTCACACTGAAATAAAGGGTGATATAAGCAGACAGTATTGTCTGCTTATCTCAAAAGTTTTGGAGGCAAGCGCCTGCCTTGATCGTATATTGACAATGTTCCACCGTTGCCTGCCATGGGGGCCAGGAACGTACGCCACCGGGCTACAAGAATTCCGAAGGCATTTTCTAGAGTGCGCCTTTCCCGAGAAAGCCTATACTTTGTACACCTTCTTTCGCCTGTTCAATCCTCTTCCAGGGAAAGGGCGCATCAGATGAGTTTTCAGTGGGGAGGCCTCATCCCCCTAGAGGCACAGGGGTGGTGCAGGCCGCTGAACAGCTGGGATACCGAGAATGTTGGCAGTCAAGGCTTTTTCAGTGTTCTACTCTCTCAACACTCCACCATCAGAATGATAGTCAGCTGCTCCTATAGCCACCAGCGTGAACCGGTAGCGGGCATCAACTAAACCATTAGGATTGGGCTGCAGAATTTTTTTTATAATTGTTAAACAAGGAGTCGAAATTGGGCGGGAATCTGATGGCGAAGTGTTTGCCGTCAATGGAACCAATTGCGTTAGGAAAATTCCATTTTTGCTCCAAATCCTGCCGGATTGCTTGCCGTTGCTACGGTGTAGGTTCTTTTATCACTACTGGCGAGAGTTTTTTGAGTATAGCCATAAAACGTTTTTTTGAGTATGCCATAAAATGTGAACTTGTGTATACGATGGCTTCTTTCTACAGAGTCCAGGGTCCCAGGCGATGCAAGGAACCCGACAATGTGACAAGAATAGAGTTGTGAAAACCATAACAGTCATGAATGGCCGACAAATTGCTACCAAAACAACATCACTGAATCTCAATTACCACAATTTTGTTTCTCTCAAGAATAAAATTACCTTGACTTCATTATCGAGACAAAGTCAGAAATTAATTAAGGTACACTTCCGCTCGAATTTAGAGTTACTGGAAACGTTAGAAATGATAGATGACATAAAAAACATCATAGGGAGGGCGTCGACTTTCCAGTTTCAACTGAAAAACATCCGCCGGTGACGAAAATAAA
Source organism: Ixodes ricinus (assembly GCA_037355805.1). Taxonomy (NCBI): domain Eukaryota; kingdom Metazoa; phylum Arthropoda; class Arachnida; order Ixodida; family Ixodidae; genus Ixodes; species Ixodes ricinus. The sequence continues at coordinate 4,997 of JAZHYW010066448.1, forward strand.
AAAAATTGGTTAAAACTAATGTATACCGGTGGATCAATATTTTGTACTAACGACCTCGGAGATATCAGGACTGGAGGATTCAAAACATGGCTGTCAAAATGGAGCTGCAAAAGAACATTTGTTTATTATAAGAGAATCTACAGGATGGGCATTCGACACGAGTAGAAGCTCAGTGTTAAAAGCTCTGAGTTTTTATGTAGCTGCCAGTATTCCGTGAACACTGCCGTGGATCCTGTACTGTTTTGCAAGCTCCATGGACCAGACTGGACACGATACTAAGCTGTCCGCTGTTACATTTGTGAGGTTCCCAGTGTCAAGAGAGAATGTTGAGTGAGCGTTTTTTTATGTGCCGCGTGTTGAGAACCGACGGATGCGGGCTAGGATATCAGATGCAAGACTAGGTAAGTATGCATGCATCGATTTCAATAACCACACGTGAAGAGCAACAAATATGTACCCCTTTCTGTTTGACGTGTGTGTTCATCTCAATTTTGTTTTTTACAAATACATTCGGCTTTAGCTTTCTTATGAGACATTAAACCAGATGCATCAATGATATAAAAAAGATGCCGCCTAAAGACACTAGTCTTATTTTTTAAAGCAATCTCCGGAAAGTTTACATTCCAATCATAGAGAATATTGAGGTAGAGAGAGAGAGAAAAAGTATTGGTGATATGGAGAGTTTGGCAGATTAGGTTGACTTTGTGCTTATTCATCATTTCTGCTGTTAGTGAGCAGATGATATATCTATACAGGGTATTTCACAATAAAGTTTCAACTCCTAAAATTGTAGTCCGATAACCGGGGTGTCGACGTATCAAGCATACAACTTACCCGAATACGTTCTCTACTGATCAGATTTCCGCATTAAAATGTGAAATTTCAATTTCAAGTACGCACGAAATAAAAGACAGGAATATTTTATGTTTCTAAATAGGTCATTTGGTTTTTTTATTATTTTCGTGCTTGAAGTAGGCACCTTAAAAATTTTAGGTGTAAATGAGACTAGTGAAATGCGTATTTGAGGTAAGTTCGATCTTGATACAGTGAACCACTGATATTTGAGTGTCATAGACCAGCGGCAACTTATTAAAGGGGTGATGCAACAATTTTTGTACTTTGCGCAAATACCGCTTAGAAGGGATCCCTGACGTTAATGACCTATGAAACACGCGTTCGTTTTTCGCCCCACGCAATAGTAGTCCCAGAAAAAATTAAAGAAAACCAGCAGCGTTCATTCCCTCAACTCGCAGCCAGAACAAGCGGCCACGTGATCTGGAGCCGATTATATGCCGCCAATGTTGATCATAGCCACGCGCTGGGGTTGGCAAAGCACAGGACACGCGCTGAGTTCCAGACATTGTTATGGCTCGGCTATTGTCGTCGTTGCAGCGATTGGACACGGGCCACTACCCGAATGCTTCTCGAGCTAGTAATTATCACGAGCCCAAATCGAGTGCCCACGCAATGCTCGGGTCCAATCTATGAACCGCATTCAAATATCGTCATTGGGGTGTACTGCGATCCCCACGTTACGTCATCAAATTTTGCAAAGAAGAGATTGAATGAAAATGATCGCTTTTGTCCTTGAAATTACACCGCAACAAAGAAGTTTCTTGGCCAGTGGCGTTGCGTGCGAGTATCCTTGAGTCCCACTAGTGCCAGTAAGCTTGTGTAAAGTGAAAAACATTCCTATTGAGTATCGTTACACCGCTCCTTTATGTTGGAACTTACCTCGAACATGTAATTTTACTAGTCCCATTTACACATGAAAACATAGGTATCCCCTCCAAGTAAAAAGCAAAAAACAAAACAGACCATTTTAAAGCATAGGGCAATTTTTTTTCTTCTTTGGAGTTGAGATGTAACGTGTTTAAAGAGTCAGTGTGACCAGTAAAAGACGTATTCGATGTAAGTTTCCACGCGTATACGTCGGCATCCTGATTTTTTTCTTTTTTACGGCGACTGTTGTGTCGGAGCTATAATTTGAAACACTATTTTGGACACCGCTTCATCGGACCTGCACGCCCAATATGTAATAAACTGATTGTCGAATGGCGTTTTAGAAATGTTCCAACAACAAGATTATATCCATACCTGAGCGTGATAGCCACTCGCTCAGCGGGAGATATCAGAGAACGGTGTGTGGGCGCGTTGACAGGCGGATCGTACACGAGCCCAATTAGATCATCAAACGAGGAATCGGTCAACCTACAAAACAAAACTAGAAGAGATGTGAATTCGCAATCGTTCGTTTATTTTCTGCGATAAGAGTGAAGTGCCTTGTTGCCTTACCTGAAGTATTGAAAGTGGAACTCGGGGCCGGACTCCCGGACCTCTTGTACAAGGTGGTAGAATTCGCCGAGCACTTTTCGCTCGTCGAAGATGTCATCCACATACATCGTGCGCCTTCGCCGCCGCTGTATTCGACGCCATAGGAGAACGGCTGCTATTTTGTCTTTGTTTGAGCGCCTACGTTCATGTCGACAGCAGAACTAAACAAGAGGAAGAAGGGCTGGCTTCGAACGACGACAAACCGAGGAACCGGAAATGGTAGGGATAAGAACTGAAAGATAAGTTTAAGGCAAAGGAGGGGAACGTTTCGGACCAAATGTACAATTTTCCTGGTTACCATGACGACGCGAATGCGTAGCAGGAACGAGCGCGCTCGAAGCACGCTCGACTGCGCCGGACTATACGTTGTCAATTCCTTCCGCAGAGTGACGCAGCGTGGCGGAGTGGACGACGAACATCGTTTTTCGCCGGGCAACGTTAGGTTCCTCGACGTTGGAGTATCAACGCACCTTAAAGGTGTGAGCCTGCAGCTTTTCAGCGGGCATTCAGAAGGTTGGCTGTTAGTTAAGCAACCCTGCGGCCAGATGTTATGTTACTGCCGATGTTTTTAGATTACGTCAGTTGTGGAACTCTAGCGGAAGGTGGTACCCCCCCCCCTTTCCATTCACTCACATACAGTTCTCCTCGCGTAGAGTAAAGGCCTGTTCACACATACAGCGGAACGCTAAGTCAGCTCCACGTGAGCGCTCGAAAGAGCGCTTATGTGGCGCTTAATAGGGTGTGACTTATTTCTAATATAGCATATGATTAGCGCTTTAGTAGCGCCTTGTTAGCACTTTAGTAGCGCCTTGTTAGCGCTTTAGTAGCGCCTTGCCGAGCGCTTCAGTAGCACTTTGTTAGCGCTTCAGTAGCGCTAATTGTACCGCGGTTACTGCTTCGGATTAGCGAGCGCATTGCGGTTCCGGTTCCAGTGGTTAGGTGTGCATCAGAAGCACCATGGCTCACATGTGGGACGCTGAAATCGAAACGCGAAGAATGCTATTTCATACGCTGTTAGTGCACTTGTGCATGGGTGGCTTAACGTCCAGGTGAGCCTTCTCGGTGCGCGAAATCTTTCGCCGCCGAGATACCGACGGCTACCTTGCGAACCTTTTTCGCGGGCTGAAGGACCTCAGACACCCAACCTAGCCATAGCGCTCTTTCAAATGGTATTAATTTTTAACTGCGCGTTTTTGAAACCAGGGTCACGCATGTCGAATAGAAAGCGATGAGGTTGTACCCAATCAATTAGTTGCTCAAAGTCATCGTGTCTAAATCATGTGCCCGACCGTTTGCTTGGAGAGCGGCTCTTTTACTCTTCTTTCACCACCAAAGAACAAACAACCCCGACGGAATCGCCGTGCACGCGTTGTTTCGCAGCTGCAAGCACAGCACAAAGAGCGTGACAGCGCTTACACTGCTCTGCTGAAAAGCTGCTGAAGCGCTAACCAAACGCAACGTAACGCGCGATTCGGTGCCACTTGAACTCTGCTTCCAGCGCTAAAAAGGTGCTAAGTTAGAGCTCTGTTTTACGGGTAAATTGACCTTGACTGTGCAGGCTCTGCTTGCAGAGCCACAGTAACGCGTTCATTTTCCTTTTGACGCCTACTCCGTATTGGGAGACGAGGTGACGAGCACCGAGCAGGATCCGAATTTCGTGCGGGAAAGCGCCCTTGCAAGCGCCGAGTTTCGGGGTGATCGAAATTTCCTGCTTTGCATTTTCGAAACATACATTCTTCTCTAGAATAGAACGAACTGGAAGATTTCTAGACCATAAAACAGAATATGTCGCCACTAGATACAGTACAATCACGTAGTTTATTAACGCGAGCAATGTTTTAAAACATGTTTTCAAAATCTGGGAAGACGACGACACGGAGGACAATCGCGTAGCTCGCATATCCGGGGCTCTTTTCTGAAGCGACGGTTGCTTCTCGCAGTGCGGCCTTGGATCCAACATGGCCACCCTGGAAGCGCTGTTTCGGTACTCTGCTTCCGGAGCGGAGCATATGCAGTTACTCTAGCCTCCCTCAAAGCCATACAGTGGGAGAGTTTGGCCATTCATTAGTTTGAATAGGTGAGCATCTCGTGGCCAACCACAGGCCGCGAAACAGACCCTAAAGGGGGTCGTGAGCTCTAAAAAATGCGACTCCACTACTTTAAGCCGTTGTGGCGTTGCTAGAGTAAACAGCTGTAACTATTGGAGACGGGAAACTAAGTGCATGTGGGGTTTTCGTCACGTTTATGTTCAACGGTAGATTAAACGAACCCGCGTTCAGAACCAGAGCAAACTGCGTAGTTACGATAATTGCAGCTGCGAAATTGAACGTGTCTATTTCAGGTTTTCAATGTCGTTTACAATATAGTAATGTCAAGTTCTGCTGATTGATCGAAGGTGTGTCGCACTTTTAGTTTACGTTCTAACCGCGGAAGGAATATAGACGGCGCTGGTGGCGGCCTTTGCACCGCCCATTGGCCAAACTCTCCTGAAATACGGGTCTTGCCTCCCGTCATCTGAAGTCACATCTAAAATCTGCGCGTCAGAACAATAGTATTCTTTAATAAAGCTTATCAGAGAGGGCGCAGACTATGTACAGCTGCCTATTGTAATGAAAAAGCAACATCATCACGAGCACGGTAGAAGAAACTCATTTAGGTTATGCCTCTGGCTGCTCTTCCCGCGGGAAGGGACAGACCAGATCGTGTTCAGGTTCTAGCCTCGAACCAAGAGTAGTTGGTTCAGGTAGACCTCGCGAAAAGGCCAATCACGGTGTTGCGTGCTTGGCCTTTTCGCGGAGTGGTGGAGTGGTGGTGGGTGCGGCCAGTGGCTGGCCTCTTGTTTTGCTTGGTGCTGTGTTGATAACTGGTGCTACCATCGTGCACGAAAGTGCCTCCTTTATCTCGAAGAAGAAGAAGGAAGAGAGCACAGATTTACGGACTCCGGCGACTTCTGGGTGGGGCGACGTGGCGTTGGTGAGGTACAACACGAAGCGGTGAGCGGGGGAATGCGGGACCACCGCTGGGAGAAACAGACGGAGTGGCCGGTTTGGGAGGTACCTCATACTTGGGCGCCATCTATCCACGTGCGAGTGAAGCGCTCGGTGCGCCGCACATAATGTGGTCGCCACGTCGGGCAGAGAGTCATCACCTAAATGTGTTTCTTTCACCGTGTCATGAGCAGGCTCTTGGAGATTCTGTTTGAGAAAGGGAGCAACCCAACCCCGGGCAGCGTGTCCAGTGGAAAGGCGGACAACTCGGCCGCAAATGGATTGTACATTCGTATGCGTTAGTTGGCGTGCGGAAGAAAGAAAGTGGGCAGTAAAGCTATGCAGAGTATGGCGACACTTGCAAAGCGATCGACGCGTTCGCCTCCTCGACACTCGTGTGGCAAAAGCGGCTCATAAAGCACGTCATCCCGATTGAGCAGTTAGAAAACACGGAAATCTAGGCACGCTGCGGCTTTCAGTCAGCTTGACCCGTAAATGGAGACGACGATTAAATATTATATGAATATATATGATATTATACATTTATTTTAACTGGAGGAGAGCCGCGGCGCGCGAGAAAGGGAAATCGCCCATAACTTTAAAGTCTGCGTCGCCGCTACTAATAATGTGAGGATGATGACGATGACAATGAAATGATGAGGAGGGTGAATAGCGGCAAGGTTAGCAGCGGCCTTCGCAATTTTGTTTTTTGCTGGGCCGCCATGTGTTGGTGACATCTGGCAATCCAGTCTTGAGCGCCTGGTGAGGGCGCTCTGCGTGCCCAGCTTGCAGACGAGCAGGCCGAATTTCCGGTGATGCAGGGAGTTCAGCACCGCCGTGGTAGAGCTCCAGGGGTTGGCGCCAGAGGTGCCAGGGCGCCGGTTTCACGAAAACGTGCCTTAATATCTCCCAGCTTGCGGTAGAGCTTGTAACTGAACATCTTCAGCACTCTTCTGATCCAAAACATGATGGGTGCCACTGGTCCGGCCGGCTCTATAGACGATGGAAAAGTACACGTCTGATACCCAGTTGGCTAACACTTCTGCGCGGGTTTCTTCTCCGCCCCGATTTGGACACTCAACTTTTCATCTAACATGTTTCATGTCATGAGCGATCCCGTGCCCTCGTGGTTTTCGAAACTTCATTAGAGTAGTGAGATGACAACGATCCCGACGATATTGCTTCACAGGTCCTCACCACATGGCATTACGCGCGACCTGTTCAACTCTAAAGCAGTGGCGCTTCGAGCGACGGGGGCGAACCGCGATGAGTGAGTAGGGGTACTGCCACTGCAAGCAGCGTCTATCAGCAGTTCCGTAAAGGGGTATCCACTCAAAGGAAAACTCCGCGGAAGGATGTCGTGACATCAGCAAAGCCCAGTAAACTACGTCCTCGGCTCCTAGCATCCACACGGACGGCGGGAGCCATAAGGATATCAGCGTTACCAGCCGAATTTAGCGGACAAACTCTTGACACAACAACGCTGGTATTAGATTAGATTAGAGCGCGACTTATTAGACAAAATATTAAAAAAATCAGGGAGTGGGATCCGGGAGGGCACAGGTCACTGAATTTGAGGTCTGGTTGCATGCATATTAATAAAAAAAATCATGTTAGAAGAAATAGTTCACTTTGGCCTTATAGACGAAGTCCAGCAGGCTTCGTAGAATCTTTCACTGTCTAATCTTTTCCAGGAGAGTGAGTCCAGCCTTCAAAAGAGTCCACGTCTTGGGGTCCATAGGTCACTCTTATGTCTTGATATTTCGGACATTCCCAGATCAAGTGTCAGATGTCCGCTTTGACAAGCATGTCGCAGTGGAAGCATAAACGCTGATCTTCTACACTTGCTTCACAAGGCGAGGCGTGCCGGGGATAAACGTGGCGTCTGTTCTTACTCGTGTGAGCAGCACTTGCCCTCTGCGACCGAACCCTGAGAAGGAAGTCCGGGAAGGTCCGGTTTAAATAGGTTCTTGTCTAGTCTTGCTTTTATGTCTTCATTGATCGTCGCCCTTTCCTCAGCCGGGTCATACTCCTAATGTTCCCATTCGACGGGTGAAAAAGGCCGGTGCTCAGAGCGAGCTGTCCGGTCGTACTGGTGATCGATGCGCGGAAGTGGCGGCTCATGTTCTCGTTTCCCGGGAAGAGCTAGAAGAGTCGTGCAGACGCGATTGTAAGCCGCTTCTTTTCGCGGAATCCCGGCATGGCCTGAAACCCATTCAATCCTTGCTGTGAGTCCTTTCCGCAAACAAATTTCTAAAACAAGTTTTTTTTTTTTTTTTCTGCGCTTGGATGCTTGGACTATTGTGGGAACGGCACTATCTTGACTGCCTCCTGAGAATCTGCAAATATCCGACAATTTTCACGAAGGGGGCTTAACCGCACACTGATGATCTCCAGTGCAAGCCGAATGGTTGCTATCTTCCCACACTTGGGTGACGCTTCAGGCGGAAGGGCTTCGGCTGCTTCCAGCTCCAAGTCCGGGAAAAACACGGCGGCAGATTCGCGGGTGGTAGGAACTTCTAGCAAGTCCGTGTCAGTGAAAGCAGCCAGCGTCGATCCGGAATGTTGCCAGCTCTCCACTATCTTGATGTGCGCTATTACGCGTCTTTCTTTCTGTTTGGGGTCCTTTTTGCTGATCTGTGGTTTGCTGCTGGTTATCACCGGGTGGCTCTCCCACGCTGGAATCGGCTTCGATATTTTCGGAAGATGTGGAGATGTGACCCCACGAAGCCTATGAATGGCCCTGCATTGCAGTGTTGTCCAGAGTCGAGCTTGGTGTGCACCCTTAAGGCCTGTTCACACATGAAGCGGAGCGCTACAAAGCGTAGCGCTTACTCCCGCCGCTAAGCGCGTGCCTGACGGGAGACGTTCACCAGCTTTGTATCTCACCGTCAGAAGCACGTTGCTCATGGCAGACAATAAGTAGCTGACGGCACGTGAGGAGCGCTACATTAGCGCTTCGCTGCATGTGAGAACCGACCTTTAATGGCCTGTTCACACATACAGCGGAGCGCTAAGTTAGCGCTACGTGAGCGCTCCATGGAGCGCCTCATGCGGCGCTTCAGCGCGTGACTTCGTCTCTAATATAGCGCGTGATTAGCGCTCCAGTAGCGCCTTGTTGGCGCTCCGGTAGCGATTTCTCTGTTAGCGCTTCAGTAGCGCCGTGTTAGCGCTTCTGTAGCGCTTCTTGGCCGCGGTGCTGCGAATTAGCGCGTGCACTGCGGTTCCGGGTTCCTGGGGTTGGGGAGTGCATCAGCAGCACCATAATCGGGCATGTTTGAACGCTGAAATAGAAATTCGACAAATGCTCTTACATACGCGATTAGTGCATATGTAAGTGTGAACGGCTTAACGCCCAGAGAAAGAGCCTCCTGGGTAAGCGAAATCTTTCGCCACCGAGATACCGACGGGCACCACGGCGTGGCAATGCTAGGCTGAGGGACTCGACGCACAGGAAGCTCTTTTGAAGGCGATTATTTTTACAACTGCGTGTCTTGAAAACCAGGGTTACGCACATCGAAAAGAAAGCTGATGAGGTCGTACCCAATCAATTAATCGCTCATAGTCCATGCCTCTGGATCGCCTGCCCGACCCTTTGCTTTGGGAAGCGGCTCCTTTTACTTCCTCTTCTTTCAATGCCAAAGGAAGAACAACAACCAAAGGAATCGCCGTGCACGCGCGCTGTTCCGCAGCAGCAAGCAGCGGCACAAGAGAACGGAGAAGCGCTTCGCAAAGCGCTTCATGGCGCTTAACAGAGCGCTTCTGTAGCGCTAACAGAGCGCTTCGAAGCGCTAACAGAGCGCTACTGAAGCGCTAACCGAGCGCTACGTCGCAGCTAGGAAGCGCCGCACGAGCGCTTCTTTGAGCGCTCACGTAGCGCTACATTAGCGCTCCGCTGTTGTGTGAATCGCCTTAATAGCGCACACAATGTCACGGATTCGATTGAGTTGCGCCCATTGTTTCAGCTGAGTTCTGAAACGGGACAGGCCCGCAATGACCCTATTTTCCTGGTTGTTCATGGCGTAATTTGTTTCCACTGCCGCGCCGTAATATTATATTGATTGACCTCCTATAGCATACTCGGGACACCACGAGGACCTTGACCTTGTTTGGCGACGGCCTGAGTTGCTCCTCCATAGCTGCAAATTCTACGGGTCACAATCAGCGCTTACCTGCCTCGCTTGAGTGTGTTGCGCAGCCACGTGTCGCCCTTGCCGTTCGGCTCTGCCGTAATTCCGAGGATCTTAACCAACGTCGTTCGCTGAATGCGTGTTCCGCTAAGTATTAGATTGAGTTTTGATTAATAGACCCTACCTCGGTTGTATGGGCGAGGGGAGGTGGCGTACTGCATAGCTTTTTCTTTATGGTGCACTCAGCATGTCCAGTCGGGCCAGGGGGGCTTCGACTGTGTCTGAGTACAGCTTGTAGTACATTTTGGTGCACCTTTAGATCTTCCGTCAAAAACCAAATGAACACATCATCTGCGTAGACAATGAATCTAAGACCCAGGATCTTGCTAAGTTCATTGAGTAGATCTACAATGTCCAGTCGAACAAGGTATGCGAAAGTAGCGATTCCCTCCGGACCCCCACTCGGTTCGGCTTGGGCTCGCTGTCATGCTAGCCGCAACGAACTGAAAAGGTTCGCCCAGCCAAGAAGTGGTTAATAAAGCTGAGAGTCCGCCCCGCAATGCCTAGACGACGGGCTTCTCCAATGATTGTAATGTGGGGCAAATAATCGAATGTTTTTTTTAACTACCGTAACCGTACCGGAATTACGGTAGTTACGGTAGGGTTACGGTAGCTTCGGCTACCGTGTACCTTATCGGAGTTGCGGTAAGCTAGGACGTAGAGGTGTCAGCGAATCGCGCAGCTTGCTCCGTGTTCAGTGTCGCGCAAGTGTACATGGCGACAATGGGTGGTGGGCTAATCGACTCTGAGATTGACTTGACTTTCGCCAATGCTGTAGTGTGTGTCCCTGGTGAATCACGAGAAGCTCTGCAGTGACGACAACGAGCAGTTGGACGACAGGCTGTGGGCTGCCATCTAAGCGTTGCTAACAATTCCGTCCAGGAGACCTAGCATGGTCTAGCTTCGAAGCCAGGAAGCAACCTGCAAGATACGCTATGAACCATGACTCCGCCACGAAAATAGAAACCTATGGGCCAAGGAACGTTTTCTGCACATCCACATGACTGGGATACAAGCAAGGTGGCAGAAGCTCCAATATTAACTTCAAAGTGGAGCTTCTTTGCAATGCCCTTAGAGGCAGTGACGGCTGAGAAGTTGGAGGCCAAGGGAGAAGCGAAGTACGTGGGAGAGAGGTCTTCCAGTGGTTTGAAGCCGCTCAAGCGGAGCCAACGCTGCTGCTGTACATCAAAAAGAAGCAACTATTCGCGGATGAAACCCTGCTCTGTGACAACAGCTCAGGAAGCCACCTTCTACTCAAGGGGCGAGCGGTGCTCTACGTAGTCTGCTCTGCCGGGAGCGGTTAGAACCCAAAGTGGTTTCCACAATGCGCCGAGCGTCCAGAGAAGTACCTGAGACAGTTGAACTCATAGCGCGTTTTTGTGAGTGCCTGTTACCAACCCCCCTGGTAGATCGCCGGCTTCGGTCACAGCGGATGCGAGTGTGTACCCCTAGATTTAACACGACGGCTGAATCAGAGAACTCGTATAAGGGCGGAGCAGACACCCCTCCACTGGAGAGGCATAACATTCCTACCATGCAGTGCGCGCAGAGGACTTTTACCCGTGCCACACGGGCAACTCGATTGCCATTTACAACGAATGACATTTAAGCGGACGGTCAAATCAGCGCGCGACACTCCGGGCGTGGCGCATTGTACACGCAACAGGTTGCGAGCTGATTTGCCGATCACACAAATGTCATTAGTTGTAAATGGCATTCGAAGTTGCCCGATGTGGCAACGGTATAAAGCACGCCTGGAACACCGATGGAAGAAAGCTTAGAACATAGGCTTATATGTTTTCTTGGCTAGGACAAGGACACTCTTCGAACTGGCCCGTCATAAAGAAAAAGCCGCACCATCATCGTCATAATCGTTGTCGTCATCATCGTCATTATCATCTTCATCAAATGTCAGTTGGAGACGCCGCACCCAGGAAATGATCATTCGCGTCGCTGGAAGTGGGCGTTTGGGGTGCTCTTCCAGGAAATACTGCCCTATGCGTCCACACAATTGCGATGGCGAAACGGCAGACATGCTGCTCTGTTCCATGCTGCACCGGGGGGATCGGTGGCCGAGTGGGCTTGCGCACACCAGCTAGCAGCACGTGGGGCGAAAGCTCGCGCTGCAGTACCTAAGATCCTGGGCTCAATCCCACCCCTGCCCGTTCCGATCATGATCAGCATTGTACTGGCGTGCAGTCGTGTATCACTACTGCGTGATGCACGTTAAATACCCCAGGCTATATATAGGTTGTACAGCACTGGCTAAATTTGTTATTCACTGCTGGGAGACTCGTCGCCTGTTGAGGCAGACTAAGTTCTAGGCTGTGCAAACATACACACTCTGTGCGTAAACACACACACACACACTATTTTTTTCAAGGTGCACCACGGGTTAAGTTTTGGCGAGAAGTTTTGGCGTCGTGTGGATACACCTTTAAGGTGTATCCGCACAAAGGACCGGGCCACAGACCGATTGATCACGTGATGCGCGGCCCGCGGGCCACCCGGCTGCAATGAGCATCCACACGGCGGACCAAAAGAGCAGACGACTTAGCGAACGGGCCGGTCTAACCCTCGACCTCACAGCTCCGCCAAACGCATGCAGCGAGCTGCTTTGAGGCTATTTGCAAGGAGCCAAGATGAGGTTGAACGAAAGAGACGTTTGGCCGCGGTGGCCCTGGCGTTGACCATTGAGGACGAGGAGGACTTAAGTGAACCGAAAAAGGCATGCTGAATGAAGCCCTGGATGAGCAGGAAAGATCTTGGTCTTGTTGAGAATGGAACCTTCGGCGACCTTCTTCCGAGTTTCAACGCTGCGCGAAACGAGTCCCGACGAGTCAGGGACCGTCGCCCGCCTGTCCAGGCCTGCACGAAACGAGTCTCGACGCGTCCAGGACCGTCGCCCACCTGTCGAGGCCTGCGCGAAACGAGTCTCAACGCGTCCGTGACGTCAACGGGACGTGTGTGTGTGCGTGTGGGTTCGTGCGCTCACGAAAGGGAGAGAGGCATGACCTAACTGCGGAGAACTTTGGCTACGACGCACTTCTGGCTACGACGCGGCGGACCTTGCTACGACGCACTTGACGGCGGGTTGCTGCTGCGCACTTGCTGCCCTGGCGGGGAGTGAGGGAGAAAACGGACCCTATATAAGGCGGAGCGTGAGGCTGCTCCGTGAGTTCTCTCGGATTTGACGACTGTATCGCAACCATGTAATTAAACCGTTCGTTACGTTACCAATTCTCCCACCTCCACTGGACCCCTGGGTTCTTCACTTCGGGGAATGGTCGTCGTCACGAGCCAGGAAGCCTCCGGACGTGCGGCTTAAACCCCGCCTCTAACAACTGGTTGGCAGCGGTTGGGATCGGACCATGCGACATCGTGCTACATCTGCGGGTGAGCGTTTGGACTTTGCTTTGAGATTCGCCAGGCTTCAGATTATGGGTAATTAATTTTGAACTGCTGGGAATCCTTAGGTTTTGACTCGTGCGCTAGGTTTTGGTACAACCTTGCGACAAGTTTTAGAACAAAGCCAAAGCTAAAAAGCAGCGATCATGGATCTAATGAGGTTACTGAGAACAGATTTATTCTGTTTATGTGAAGAATTGGGTGTGGAGGTGGAGCCAAAGATGAAGAAATCTGAGATCAGTAAAGCGATTTCAGAGAGCGCAGAAGCAGAGGAAATTAAAATTGCGTGGGAACTACTTCAGAACGCTAAAAGTGAGGCTGCAGCGAGAGAGGATACGAGAGCAGGAGCAGGCTGCAGCGAGAGAGGAACGAGAGCGGAGCAGGCTGCAGCGAGAGAGGAACGAGCGCAGGCTGCAGCGAGAGAGGAACGAGAGCAGGAGCAGGCTGCAGCGAGAGGAACGAGAGCGGGAGCAGGCTGCGGCGAGAGAGGAACGAGAGCAGGCTGCGGCGAGAGAGGAACGAGAGCAGGCTGCAGCGAGAGAGGAACGAGCAGCGCTAAAAAGGTTAGAGTTAGAGATGGAACAACAGCGATTAAACTCACAGAACAGTAGAGTTGGGACTCCGGTACGAGCAAGTGAGACCGAGTCGTATCAAATGAAGAAGCTCCTGCAGCCGTTTAAAGTTGGGGAAGACGTGGGCCTATTCTTAGTTAACTTTGAGAGGACATGTGAGAAGTTGAGCTTCGCCCCAGAAACGTGGCCGCAGCGGCTTTTGACTTTGTTGCCCTGTGAGGCTGCAGAGGTTGTCGCGCGCCTTAGTGCTGGAGACGCGGACGACTACGACAAGGTGAAGTCCAGCCTTTTGAAACGGTACCGCCTTTCTGCCGAGGCGTTCCGTCAAAGGTTTAGAAACGCATCCAAAAAGAGCAGCGAGGGCTACTCGGAATTCGCTTACGGGCTTAAAACCAATTTGATAGAATGGTTGAAGAGCGAGGAAGTGTACGAAAGCCGAGACAAGGTAGTCGAGTGTGTGTGCCTCGAACAGTTCTTTCGTAGCATTCCGCAGTCAGTCAAGCTCTGGGTGCAGGACAGGGTAGGAGTCGACTCTGTCGAAAGGGCCGCTGAGCTAGCCGAGGAGTACGCAACGCGTAGAAAGCTGAGCGGAGAGGAAAGCGAACCCGGCCGGAGCGATCAGCGCAAGACCTTCCGACAGGGAAACGGCTCGCGAGAAAACGGGCCCGAGAAGCCAGAAACAGGACAAAAGGTCCCAGAAAAGAGCGGAGATCCCTCGAACGGAGATCCCTCGAACGGAGACGAGGCGCGGAAAAGCCAAACAGGGCAGTTCGAGGCAAGGAAGCCGTTCCTGTGCTACAACTGTCAGGAGCCGGGACACATAGCGGCCAGATGTAAGAAACCGCGGGTTGTGTTCTCGTACGTGAACGGTAGTGACAAGGACCTGGAGCTTCTTCGTCCCTATCTTCACGAGCTCCAGGTAAACGGAAAGCCGTGCAGGGTGCTTCGGGACAGTGCAGCGACGATGGACGTTGTTCATCCGTCGTATGTAACGACATCCGATTTTACTGGAAAGGTAGTTTGGATCAAGCAGCTGCTCGAAAAGCACAGTGTCTGTCTGCCTATGGCGACAGTAAGGATAACTGGCCCGTTCGGAGAGCTGGTGACAGAGGCGGCTGTCTCGCAAACAGTCCCGTTGGAGTATCCCTATTTGTTTTCTAACCGGTCAGATTTCCTGCTGCGCGAAAGGGGTCAACAACTGGGAGAAGGACTAGTTCAGTCGTGTACGAGGTCCAAATCGCGTCAGCTCGCCCCTTTGTTAACGAGTGATCCAGAGCCAGAGGCAGCTGACGGGGAGCAGAGCACTCCCAGAGTTGAAGGCAGAGAAACGGGATGAGGGGGACCAGGTTGTAGAACAGCCTGACCTCGTAGCACTAGAAAGCGTACGCCGTCCCAACGCGCCGGCGAAAAAGGCGGAGGAAGACGGGATCATTAAAAGATCTCTCGTAGCTCCGACGTCACGTAATTTTGATCGTCTGCTGCGAGTAGACAGAGTGTCTTTGACAGTCGAGCAGAAGAGCGACCCTAGTGTGTCAGGGTTTCGCGGTACAGCTCAGGAGATTGCTAGGACCAATGTGACGGGGCATGAAAAAGGCGGATTGTTTTTTCGGCGCTATAAGGACCGCATTTTCACGTCTAGAAATCACGTGAAAATCGATCACTATGACTTCAGCGTAAGAAACAGGAAAGGCAAATTTAACGGCAATGCCGATGGGTTGAGCAGATTTTTCTGATATCACCAAAAACGGTAGGGATGATCTCAGAGGTCTTCGTCATCCACGGGAATGAGGATCAAAGTGGGGGCACTTCGTTAAAACCCCAAAAGGACCTCACAAATTGCGAATAGTTTTTGTCTTTTGTATTTTGTTCATAGTGACCTCTTTGGAGAAGTGAGTTTTGTTTTGGCGACAGCGGGTCAATTTGCATTGTTTTGGGCAAATTATGGTAATCCGTAATCCAGTCTGGCGGGTCTCTGGCGAATTCCGAGCGTTTGACTGCGGTGTGGCGTGGTGTTGTGGGGGACGTTTCCGCTGATGCCTCCGTTGTGAGGGTTTGGGAGTTTGTTTAGTGCCTGCAGCGTCTTCTCAAGGCCTACTCCAAGCCCACCTCTTCAGGCCAGCGATTGTACCACCGGCCATTCGAGGTTTCCCTGGCCCCGGAGGGGCTGTTAAGAATGGAACCTTCGGCGACCTTCTTCCGAGTTTCAACGCTGCGCGAAACGAGTCCCGATCGAGTCCAGGGACCGTCGCCCGCCTGTCCAGGCCTGCACGAAACGAGTCTCAACGCGTCCAGGACCGTCGCCCACCTGTCTGAGGCCCGCGCGAAACGAGTCTCAACGCGTCCGTGACGTCAACGGGACGTGTGTGTGTGCGTGTGGGTTCGTGCGCTCACGAAAGGGAGAGAGGCATGACCTAACTGCGGAGAACTTTGGCTACGACGCACTTCTGGCTACGACGCGGCGGACCTTGCTACGACGCACTTGACGGCGGGTTGCTGCTGCGCACTTGCTGCCCTGGCGGGGAGTGAGGGAGAAAACGGACCCTATATAAGGCGGAGCGTGAGGCTGCTCCGTGAGTTCTCTCGGATTTGACGACTGTATCGCAACCATGTAATTAAACCGTTCGTTACGTTACCAATTCTCCCACCTCCACTGGACCCCTGGGTTCTTCACTTCGGGGAATGGTCGTCGTCACGAGCCAGGAAGCTCCCGGACGTGCGGCTCAAACCCCGCCTCTAACAGTCTGCATAATCAACTCTTTTCGTCGCACAACAAAAGGTTCGACTTATTCGTCTTCGACATATGGCGCTAAAAGAAAACGACTTTGAATAGACCGATCTCACCAAGCGTTCGGCTAATGCCTGACGCCACCATAACTTTAGTTCGCGGGTGGCAGACGGCCGTGCATGCGAGGGCTCATGCCGTCTCGTGCTCCACACGCGCAGAGCTCCAGCGAGGTTGTTGCGCGTGCAGAAAGACTAAAGTTCCCTGGATGCATTGCGGCACTGGTGGCGTAGTCAAACTGGCTGGTGAGATCGGTCTATTTGATTCCAATCCAAACAACAAAAGTCGGCTTGTTGCCAGACTTAGCACTTCAATTATACTAAAACGCCGCGGTCCGCCGCCAAAATCCGGGTGAGAAAAGTCGCTTGGCATTTCCCAGAAGCGCGGGCCGCGGACCGCCAGCGGACCTCGAAAACCGGTGACGTAAGATCACGTGATGCGCGGCCCGCGGACCAAAACAGCAATTTGGTCCGTCATGTGGATACACCTTTAGTGGCTCTAGCAGGGAGTGTGTTTAGAAAAAAAATAGATCGCGCGGTTGCAGTCTACCTTCTCACGTTCGCGCGCGCCTGGTATTCCATTCGTTGCAAGTCTGAGTGGCGGTCCGATTGCTTCGCTCCGCAGTTTTGCCTCGTTAATTGGGTAATGCCCTGCCTTTCATTCAGCTTGAGCACAGTCCTCCGCTAACATGGTTTTGGCGAAAGCATCTCGTGCACATGTTTTTTTCTATTCCTTTAATTTCTCGACTCTAACTTGATATCTTATCTCTTCGTTTGGAACAGAACTACCTTTCTTCCAGTTCCTGTTCACATCCGAAGCTTGACTCTAACTTGATATCTTATCTCTTCGTTTGGAACAGAACTACCTTTCTTCCAGTTCCTGTTCACATCCGAAGCTTGACACCACGAATATGGGTAAGCTGCATCACTTTTAAAAGCAATATTCATACTTTCCGAAGTGATTTTGTTTTGGCTATCATGTTAGATCGGGTTATAAATTTCACGGATTCAGCATTCATTCACGAGAAATATCGTTACTTTTTCAGATGTTTAATCCTATCTCGTACGTGATAATTAATCTTAATGGAAGCTTGCTTTTCGTTTCTTATACATACGTATCCCACATTTTATTTATTTATTACACGGTGTGTTCGATTCTAATTTAAACAAACTTAAAAAATGTTGATTGTTAAATAAGTTCATTTTCCTCTGCGTATTCATCTGGCTTACTTAAATTACCTGAGGAATTAATGATTATGGTAAGTAAGCTAATTATCTAAAACCAGATAATTCACTTTTTTATTTTTTTGGTTTTCGGGCCAATGTTGATATTATTCTTGACTTAGAATTACTATAAAGTCTAGTCCACATTAATGAATTTGGAGAGCTTAGCTTGTTTTTGAAATATGAAATTAGGTATCTTACGACTTGTAACCAGATATAAAATTGAGCACAAAAAGCGCGCCGGAGCCCCTGCCCACAGGAACGCTTCAAAGAGTGACGTAGCCGTTTAACTCATGTCCTCACTTTCTCTGGAGCGTAGTCCTTGGAACAATATAATTAGATTAGCTCAGTCAGGGAACTGCTCATAGCCGCTGCTTGCTCGGGCACATGAACTTAGTATATAGTACGCTAGAGGTTCAACTGGCGCTAGTGTGCCGCGGCAAATTGAAGCAGACAGGATCAACTGGGAAATTGACATCCGGTATGGCATTTCAATGGGAAAGAGCGAGTGCATTTTAGCCACTACGCTTGATTACAAGTGTAAATATAACGAATACTTTGTACGCACTATGTAGATTGAGACATTCCTCAGTCACGCAGAATAAATATTTGGTCAGTTACGGCGTTTGTATTTAAAATTTGTGGCATGATGAACGTTGCTGAAGCCGCTTCGCACATGTATTTAAATGCAATGTCAGACACTCTTCGCGTGAACTTGGCGTCGGCGCTTTTCAGCATAAAGATACACGTGCCAAACGAACAGAAGATATACGGAAAAGCAAGAGAGACGGCAAGAACGACGCAGTATTGTATAAGTAACTTCTTGAGTATGCAGATGATCAAACTAAATTGAAAGCCACGTACAATAAATAAGTACTGCTTTCTTTTTTTCTGCTCATGAATATGTGCGAGGATGCTTGTTCTGAGTTCATTAGATGACCCGCACAGTCGAAATCATGAAAAATAGGAAGATGCCAGAAAACAAGTGACCGATAAAAGCTGCCCGATAATAAAAAGACACCCTTCATACCATACGTACCTTATACTTTACGTTTCGAATGTTTCTTTAACCGTTCGTAAAGATGCATGGCGGAACCATTTTCAATACAAGACAGGACTGGCATATTTACAGTATATATGCACCATCGGAATCCTGGCGAACCTTGAACACACCCTACATTCCTTTCTATTGCTATTTTGCTTAGAAATATTGCTCGTTTTTACATACCTGCCATGTAGCAGAGGTTTGGTTCTGAAATATAGCGAAGTTTAACATCATTCAGTGGGTAAGAAAAATGTTGTAACTAAAACAATTACGCTTTTACAGTGTTAATAAAGGTACATATTTTTCGGTGCGGCCTAAATCACAAAAGATATCTTTGCTTCTTTTATGTTAATTCGGAGAGACAAAATGAACGCGGGTTTACCCATAAGAATGCCCAGGAGCACCTCCAAAGTAGACTGGCTGGGGTCCGCTTCCATTTGCCTCAGGGAAGTAGCATATTCTACGCAATACGTACGTTTAGAAGAACAGCGTCCAGATGTCGTTCCACCCTGCACAATGAAAAACGCAGTTTTGAAACAAAAATCTAGATGTATCTTCAAACAACGGGAGGAGGACTGAGGTGAGTGACGGATGGTTGCCTTTCAGGGAGTCTCTACAACTGGGTCGCTAAACTCGTCAAACACAAAGTTGGGGCCGAAGATCGCAGAGCGCGCTGACTTGCCTCTCGCGACGATGGCGTTACTCGGGACAAGATGTCAATCATCCAAACTCTCTCGGTGCTCAAATTCCAGCGAGATAGTCAACAACAAAGCCATAGCGAGCTTCATCGGAGCGCGCGTCAGCAACCCCTGGGGCAAGGCGAATGAACGGCCGCAGTGATGACGTCACTTCCGTGTGTCCCTACATCCCCACGCCGCGTCATTGCTGTCTAGATGCTGTCTAGATCGTTTCTGCTGTGTGCTGTCTAGATTGTTTCTGGGCGGGCTTTGAATACTCTGAAATTTCTCGCAGCAACATCGTCGTTTGTGGAATTTACTGGTGACGATAACATGACGTTTCACGACTTTGGGATGGAGTTATTTGAGGTGAAAATATTGGCTATGGATTTGAGGTGAAGTTTTAACTTTGTGATGTTGTGGTGCCATTCGTGGTGTGCGCGGCTTTAAAGCTCATTTTCCGCCACTGTCAACAAGCGCTTCCGGGATCACCCTCAGGTGGTGTGTAGTGATGTCGGTAGTGCTTGAGCGATAATGGGACGACGGGGGATGGCAAAAAAAAAAAGCCGAGGGAAAGGATAATAAAGAAAAATACGACCAAAAAACACAGAAATAGAGGTAACAATGTGTCGTACAAAATGTTCGGAAGTGAGAGAAAGAGTGGGGTAATTGTGTTAAAGCAGAGAGATATCCATTCCCCAAATTTGTAAAATGCATTTTTCTAAAATGTGTGCGCACTATACTATAGGAAGCAATGGTCTGGTGCTGGAGGAATCACCGCCCCCCCCCCCCTTCCTTCCTGTCCTCACTTACCCCTTATGCCCCTTGTCCCCTATTTTGGTGCCACTGGGGGGGGGGGGATGAATCGTTCCCCTCCCCATCCTTTTGTCTCGACTTGCTCAAAGGCGTTCCAACTGAGTGACGACGTGGAAAAGCACAGCGTGCACTTTTCGAAATAGTGGCTTTATTAGAGGCTATGGAGTCAAAACAGAATGACAGCATGCAATAAAATCTGGTGTTCTGCAACGAAATTTTTAAGTAAAACGCCAAATGCGTCTAAATCCTGTTCATGTTAAAATTGTCGCGCCGCGCGTTCGGTGAACTCACGATCGGCCATGACAGATTTTCAAGCGAGAGCATCGTGACAGGGCTCGTAGTCTCCAGCCGCGCTCAGGGACGTCCTGCTATAGTTCCTGCCCGTTAACGTCATGGTGAAAATTATCAGTTGCGAACGACACATTTGATAGCGAGCGTGTTCGAATCAACGGTAACAAGCTAGATTGTGAACAATGGAAACTTGGAGCCGTCGGGTTCTTGAAACATCACAGTCAATACCGGCAACGTGGTATTTCTCAAATTTCCGTTGATGAAAACATAATTAATCCCACTCTGGCTAACCTTGGAAAGCCGACCACACCGACGCCTTTGCAAACCTACGTGGGCAACAGTCACAACTTCAAAAAAGCTGCTCAATGATTTGACCACGCCGATGGGGGACAACTGCCTGGAGGCAAAGTCCGCCCGAAAGCGGACAACGCTACTCTGCTGGTTTAAAGTAAAGGCTCGTTCACACAGACCCGTTTTCTTACGTTACGTTACGAAAAGTCACCGGAAGTTTGTGCTTCGTATTAAGCATGGCTACCAATTCAAGGAGATAGCCTGACACGCTAAATACGAGACACGAATGTTTCGGTGACGACGAGCTAGTACGGTGGGTTACCGTGGCAACCAAGGACACAAGACTCGTCGTAACGTAACGTAAGGAGTTGAGCTCGGTTCAACTTTTCACATATCACAGTTTTCTTACGTTACGTCTAAGTCACCGAAACATTCGTGTCTCGTATGTCGCGTGTCAGGCTATCTCCTTGAATCGGTAGCCCACGCTTAATACGAAGCACAAATTTCTAGGTGACTTTTCGTAACGTAACGTAAGAAAACGGGTCTGTGTGAACGAGCCTTAACTGGATCCTGGGAAAGTAGGCCAAGCTTCCCGTCTGGACGCCATCTTGGTCCGTGAAGTTAGCAATTTTATCTTGACTCCTCCGTTCTTGGTTAGCCGATCTATATTCGCTGGTGACGGATTGCTTTATGGAGCCGTTTCTTTTGCTATCCACACACCGGCGAAACAAGCTTACATATTTTTACCAGCACCACATGCTGTGTCGCTGCTTGGAGGCACTGAAAAATAATTTTACTCTTTTTTAAATACGCAAGAAGAACAATTTAATTTTTAGATATCTGTGGAGATGGGCATGATTGATAAATGTAGTGCATGCACAGTGCCAAAGATGCCTATAATGGCGAGGAACGCTTCCAGTACGATGATACTCCATGGAGAGCTTGGCGCTACTGGTTTAGAACGACCCTCTTGAAGCTTCAAAAAATTGTCAAAGATTTGAATAGTACAAGATGGCGATTTCAATGGCAACATAGACATATTACCCAATCGCCTTGCGAGGTTTCGTGTCATATGTATGTTAGTATCTGTGTGTATCCGGCTAGCAGGTACAAAAGGCAATGGCGCAACTGTCCCAGGATCCAGTTACTTTACGCTGGTTATGACCTAGCCACGTCGGGCTACAATTTGATCAGCCGAAAGCAATGAAAGGAAAGACATGGTCGTTTTGTAGGAAATACTGTTTTACAGGCAGAAATAAGATATATATCAGACTGTCAACTTCGACGGTATTGATTTGAGAATGCAATTCCCCCAAACCTGTGCCGAGCTTTTTAGGGACCATCAAACGTGTTGGTCGCACCCACCGTGGCCGCACCTGATGATTTTTGTCGTGACGTTACACGTATAAACCGCCATGGTTGTCTCCATGCGCTGTCTTCTGCTGCTCTTATTCGGCTCCTGTAGAATGGTAGGAATGTCTCGCCCCTCCAATTAAAAACGTCGCAATGATAAACAGATTTGCGGGTGTGTGAGAAAAGAAATCTTTGCAACAATCTTTCGCCTTCTCCACCTCACTATGTCATTACTCAAATAATCTTTGCGTTTCACGATTTTAGCCACTGTGAGGTAATCTAGTCACGTTGCTTCGGCAGTCCGCAGGCCCTACGAATGACGGCTTGACTGAATACGATTACTTCACTTGAATATAAGCGTGATTATGGCCATGGCGTGCCTCCGGCTTTTGCGCTACCTTTTTAAGTTATCATAAAGGCAATTCGGAAGTCTTGTTGGACGACAGAAATGGCCGTAAGGCACGTTTCAAACACGAGGTGACCAAGTTCTAGCCTAGAGCCACTAAATGAGCTGCGCTTAGAGTATTGGCACTCCGTTCCTCGACATTGTTGTGGGCGCCGCCATTTTGGCTCGTATGCAGAGCAAACGCAACTGCCCATCGTCATGATTCACAAGTGCGACTTCCTCAGCATTTGATTCGGTGTTAGGGAGGTTATGTAATATTGCTTTGCTCTGTCGCGAACTGTTTAAACATTTGTGGAGGGTGGAAAAGTGTTTCCAGTAATTTCAGATAGAGCTTCAGATAACAGGCAACCATGATTTTAAGACACAATATGGCCAAGTGTCGTTACTCTGAAGCGTAGCTTATTTAGTGGCACTATTCTTAGCCCAAACAAACGTTTGGGTATTGCACCAATCAATTAAATAGGTGTGGTCAGAATTGCGCCAGAAGCGACGTATCGCGTGCACAATATAAATAAATGTATCACACGTGGAAATTCGCAGTTTGACAAGCTAAGGAATGTTATCAAACAAGTCAATATTTGCAATATCACGTTAAAAAACACTACATACATTTGAGTTATCAGTTCACAGGGCACAAGGCGACAATATTGCGTCGGTGTTTTACTCTAACACTAGCATCTTAAAATAAGCAATAATTAAAAAAAGCAAGTGATTTGGCGGGTCGGATCAGAGGCTTAATAGGATCGAACCGAGCATTGTCAAATATGAGAAACAAGTTGTTCGCGCGCGCACGCATACACACACACACACACACACACACACGGCGCGCCACGCACACCCGCACGCAGGCACGCACGCACGCAGTCGCGGACACGCGCAAATATAGAGATTCAAAGAAAGAGAGACAGACATTCAGAAAGACAGAAAAGGAAAGGACATTAAACGCGCACAACTGTTTTTGCCTCTTCATTTCACGTGCAAAGTTGGCGATCTTGCTAAAGTCACTCACGAGCGTGCAGACTAGTTAAATAAAAAGTACGAAGTTCATACAAAACGCGCTTCAACTGCAAAAATAGTAGCTCAAGAAAGATTAGCACATGATAAAAGCTGAAAGAAAGAAAAGAGCTGTGACGATGCCATATACGATATGTCACAAAAGAGGCTT
>JAZHYW010066450.1:0-12160 GCA_037355805.1 Ixodes ricinus
CGAATTTGATGACGGGGCTACGCCCACCGCTGGGAACACGGAATCCAACATCGGTGATGGGGACAACAGTGAATCTGCACTTGCGGGAGCTTCTTCGGAAATTCTTCGCCTGCTCGTGCGTTTGTCGTCTCGGCTCGACATTTTGACGGCCGAGGTAAAGCTTCTGCGTGCCGACAACAGTGCCCTACGAGTGGAAGTATCTCAGCTTCGCCAAGCAGTTCTGAACGAGACTGTCGTGGCTGCTTCCAAAGACGCGTCACCCGTCGCCCCGGAACGAACGGCGCCCTCCTACGCTTCTGTTGCTCAGGGCGCCCGCCCCAAGGAGGGACAAGTTCGTCATTTTCCCGTAAATGCAACGACTCGTGGGATTCCGTCATCGTCCTCACATCTGAGCAACGGTGAGTCTGCCAACACGGCTCACAACGCGAGTGACCATCCTATCTCTAACCAGGATCGTCGTCCAAGGCCTCAGGCCTCATTCGGTCAAGCAAGAAATTGCAACATTAGAGCGGTTCCTCGTGCACCGCCTTCGAAAGGCTTGTTTGTGTCCCGTTTGGACCCAGCCACGACGGTCGCAGACATCGAAGCTACCGCAAGAACCGTCCTCGGTGACAAATCAATGATATGCACGCGACTAAAAACGCTATATCCGACCTACAATTCGTTCCATCTCGCCATTGATGAGGAAGCGTTGGTGGCGTTGAACAGTTCCGATGTGTGGCCAGATGGCTCTCTTTTTCGTCCTTTTATTGGGAGGCTGCCTATCTCACGGCATTACGTGGTTGTTCCGAATAGCATAGGTCACGCTGATCATGGCTCGAAATCTTAGCGTATACTACCAAAATGTCCGTGGTCTTAGAACCAAAACTGATGAATTTATGTCTAACCTACTAGGCAGTGATTATGATATTGTTTCATTGTCGGAAACCTGGCTTCATGACGGTATCGCCAGTAGTGACTATTTTCCTTCTTTTTCTGTGTTTAGAAGAGATCGTGAATATACTTCCGGGATGAGATACGGCGGTGGTGTACTTATAGCTTGCAGGCAATCTTTGAACGCACATAGACGTCACGATCTAGAAACTTATCAAGAATCGGTCTGGGTGGAGATAACTTCCGCTGATGGGTTCAACCTTCTTATTGGATCATATTATTTTCCCCTGCCTCAGATTCTGCTATCTTTATAGACCACTTCCATTTCCTAGAAAACAGTATCGATATGACTGAATATCGCGTACAAATTTACGGAGATTTTAATCTGCCAAAGGTGGACTGGCCTTCCGGTATAATTAACAGTGCAAGCTCATGCACGCGTCAAAAAGCGTCCTGCTTGTTCAACTTTATCAATTTTAATGATTTTACGCAGCAGAACACGTTTGCGAACTGCTCCGGTAATATTCTGGATCTAGTTTTATCTAACTTTCATGTCGCGGAAGTGACTCGCATAAGTGATCCGCTGGTAAATGCTGATGCTTACCACCCTCCGCTCGCAATCTCGTTTTCAATGTCTTTAAGGATGATACCACCTTGCTGCGTGCTAAGATATACGTACGGTCTCGGTGATTATTTTGGGTTATTTAAATATTTTAAGAAATATGATTGGAGCATTATTTTACAAAATTCGGATGTTGATTTAATGGCGGACGATCTTAGATCAGTAGTCAATAAAGCAATGGATAAGTTTATTCCTAGGCACCTTCAACGTCCCGAGAAGTATCCAAAATGGTTCTCTAAGGATCTACGACATTATTTAAGGTTAAAATTGCATTACCATAGATTGTATAAAAAGACAAAACTGGACTTCTGGTATGAAAAATATAGCATATGCCGTGAACTAACAAAGAAGCTCCTCGTTAATGACCAGTATATGTATCGTAAGCAAGTGGAGCTGAGCTTAAACAAACGACCTGAAGAATTCTGGCGCTTTGTAAAAAAAACATACCAGGAAGGAGTCTGGCAATATAACGCTGCGCAGTGGATCTGGTGTTCATATTTCCCCAAAGTCTGTTTGCGAGCAGTTTTCACATCATTTTAGTTCATGTTTTTCTAGTGTCAACACCAGTTCGCCTGTGACATGTGGGTCTGATGACTATTTGCCTCTTACGAGAATTACAGTCGATGAGGTGCTTTCGGCTATTGGAAAACTAAACTCTAAACTATCGACCGGCTGCGATGGTATTCCCAATTTTATTGTGAAGGGCTGCAGCGAAATTTTCGCTCCTGTTCTTGAGAAGTTGTTTAACTTGTCGCTGCAAACAGGTATATTTCCAAAAACTGGAAATCTTCAATTATTGTCCCAATTGTTAAATCTGGTAATTCTAGTGACGTCAGCAATTATCGTCCAGTATCTCGTTTAAATGCATTTTCAAAAGTATTCGAGAAGGTGATGTACAACCGCCTATATAATTATTTTAAACGAAAGGTAGTTCCTATACAGCATGGTTTTCTAGCAGGAAGATCCGTTGAAACAAATTTATGCACATTTCTTAATTATTCTATGCCAATTGTTCAGAGCCGGGGTCAGGTAGATGCAGTATATTTGGATATGTCCAAAGCCTTCGACAAGGTCAATCATGCATTGTTATTGAAGAAACTTGGGAACTATGGGCTTGGTCCTGAATATATTACCTGGTTCAGGAGTTATCTACATGAAAGACAGAACTGTGTTAGGGTTTCTGGCTACTTGTCACAACCTTTCATGTCTATTTCGGGTGTACCTCAGGGCTCGAATCTTGGTCCGCTGTTGTTTATTATTTTTATAAACGATTTACTGTCCTTCGTGAAACACTCGCAGGTGCTCATGTTTGCAGACGACGTTAAACTGTTTCGGCAGGTCAACACTATCACTGACTGTGCTTTGCTGCAAGAAGATGTCGATTCAGTACAAAGATGGTGTATTCTGAACAATTTAGTTTTGAACCCCCGCAAAACCCAAGTGATGTCTCTGTCCAGAAAGCGTAGCACATTATCTTATATGTACTGTATGGGAAATGAAGCTATAAGTCGGACCACAATAGTTAAAGATCTAGGGGTGTTTGTGGATGATCACCTTTCTTTTAATTCTCACATAAACTCCATTGTTAGCCAGAGTCTGCGCATGTTGGGAATAATGGCCCGCCTAACTAGACCATTTAGCACTCATCATTGTCTGTTGCGACTCTTCAGTACTCATGTACGCTCTAGACTTGAATTTGCATCTGTTATTTGGAACTCTATCTCTAGTACAGCGAGTGAAGAAATTGAACATATACAAAAACGATTTGTGCGGATTGTCTATGACAGATATTTTGGTCGTAAATGTTATTTTGAATATAATTTAATTTTATCCAAACTAAAACTGTGCACTCTGCATAACAGGAGATCTGTCCGGGATGTTAAGTTTTTGCACAGGTTGATCCATGGGTCCATAGACAGTCCTGCACTTCTTGCTTCTTTACACTTCCGCATTCCCGTCAGTGCTAACTCTAGAAATCTCAGAGTTTTTTATCCAGATATTCATAGCAACTTGTCGCCGATATCACGAATTCAACATGTTTTAGACACGAAGTTTTGCAATGTTGATATTTTTTGTACAAAATTGCCTCTTGTTTGTACAGGGTTGCTCTAAAATTGCCAAAACTGTTTGCATGTGTATTAATGTAAACCATATGTATAAGTTTTAAAACATGTGTATAATTTGAAGCATGTATATTTGTTATGATTATGTATTTTATGCTTCGTGCTTTACCGCAAAGGCCTTTGAACTGTTGGTAAGCACGCGAAAATAAACATTGAATGGAATTGAATTGAATTGAATTACAATAGCGTCTACGTCGGCAAAGGCAAATGGGCAACCCAAAAAACAACCGAGCGGTATAACAACTGGGAATGTCCTTCACTTTGCGAACACAATAAGCTTCGTTCCTTGAACCTTCCAGAATCGTATACAGACCGAATGTAAACCTGGAGGTTGCCAACACAGAAAGGCAAAGAACTCTATTGTCAACTTCGAACTCTAAAGTCAGAGAGAGCAATTGAGAAAGGGGAATCACAGACTAGGGCATACTCTAGGAGTACGTCGAGGAGGGAAACCACCAGAAAAAGACAACTGTTTTTTGATTTTGGGTTTCTCGTTTTTTCCTTTTCATGGGATGGGTACCCGTTTCGGATGGGTACCCGCTGTCCACATGAAGTTTCAGTTCGCGAAGGTTCAGCAGCTCTTCCTGGACGCACAACACTGCCGTTCCTTCGAACGCGTCGTTAGAACGACCCTTCAGCGTCGCCGGACATATATTGATCAAGGAAGCGGGGAAATCTAAGTGATGAAAATGTCGGGAGGCAGCTACTGCTTAAGTGCAGTGACTGCTAAAAGAAAACAATAAACCATAAAACAAAAGCAGTTGTGGGCTGTCAAAGTAACGTGAAAAGTAACTGGTTACTTCTGAGGTAAAATAACGCGTTTCTTTTGTTAATCGAATAATGAGTAATGTGTTTAGTTACTTTTTGAGCGAGTAACGAGTAACAGCATCTTAGTTACTTTTTGGAGTAACGTGTACATCTGTGCATATCAGGCATGCAGATCCTCCAGAGGTGAAGAAATTGGGGAGGGGGTGGGGAGGTCACCCATCCCTATTGAAAAACCGTCTATAGGGTCCACCAGTGATTTTTTAAATGTTTAGACGTACAGTCTGAAAAATATTTGAGGGGTTTGAGATGTTGGTCGAAGCTTTTAAAGGCACCTGACGTACTCTTCAAGAACTCCAAAAGTGTGTAAGAAGCCTACCACAGTTTTTAGAGAACGTGTAAGGCCTGTGGGGTGTAAACCACAGCACCCATGAAAATCGTTTTAACGAATTTGTGGGAGAGATTCCGTGACCCTTCAGGATATATGCTATCGGGGAAACCGCTTGGCCGTTTCGTATCGGGAGGCCTCAATGAGTGTTAAAGCTAGACGTTCTCCAGTCCCTATCCTGCCGTGACCTTGGTTAACGCGGCCCCATTGATGTTTCTGCGTGTTCTGTGTATGTGTATCACAAGCTGTACTAGGGACACCTAAGGACGCCAAGTCCTCGCTCACGAGGGAGAGCGGGTACTGTGGGGACATGGAAGAATGTCATTTTGCTGTTTGTTCGAAGATAACTTGTTGTGCTCAGTGAAAATACAGCTTTCGTCAGAGGCTGGTCGCCCTGTGTGTTTGTCCATCAGACAAGTGCAAACTAAATTCGCAACAATGAGTGGACGCTCAGTGTCGGCTTTCCTTCCCATGCTTGGGACCTGTACTCAAGAGCAGCTGTGTATACGGATCAAGGTTTCTCGGGTCCCCGTTTCTTGTCGCCTCTTCGTTCGTTTGGCTTCAGAAGCACCCAGCAAGTGAAAAAGACGACGGAGACGCCACCGTGACGGCACCAGACACGGCACCGTGACTGTGCTCAGGATTTCTCAATGGATGCGGATGTTGGTTGCGCGTTCGTGGTTTTCGCAAACGTGAAACTGACTGTGTATGTGTGCGTGTGGTGCATCAGCTCGGTTCTATTAGTTGAACTACAGTACATCTCAGGAATTTACTCAGCAGAATCGTGAGTATCTCGAAATATATATATTTTTTTGCGACAAAGAACTCGGTTGTTTCTATTTAGTCTGACCGCTTTTGTCTGCAGCTGCTTGCGCACGGGTTTGAGTAAACGTTGGTTCTTATTTTCTTTTTGTGTTACAATATGCATGTGAAACTCAGAGTGAAATAAAATTGCAATAATCTTTCAAACTGCATTTTTGATGTATGGTTCAAAGTCCTGTGAGGGTCTGAAGGATTGAAGGGTTGAGAGGGTCTAAAAGCTGAAGGGCTTGAAGGGATGAGGGGATTGAAGGGCTGAAGGGGTTTGAAGGGCTGAAGGGGTTCAAGGCCTGAGGCGATTTGAAGGGCTGAAGGGTTTGATGGGCTGAAGGGGTTTGAAGTGCTGAAACATTCTCATAACGAATCAGGGCTGAAGTGTTATTTTCAATAGAGATTATGGGTGATGAAAACACAGATTCAATATAACTATTTTGGGAACGGCTGTGGAGAACTGCAGCACTGAAGGAGCTGCAGTTCCAAGATGTTTTGCCTCATTTGTATTACGGCCGGACCACGTGCCATCATATTTTTGACTGTATTCCAACATAAAGGAATATGGGAAGTGTACATGTTTTCCGTCCGATGACGAGGTTACCGATGCAGTGCTCCGTTGGTGTCAACAGCCGCCCTCAATCATCAACGGTGACATGCGGAGAATAGTGCACCGATAGCAGAAGTACATCGCCGCCGGTGGGGACTAGATTGAAAATGTATGGGCTCACGGGAAAAAGTAGATTCTACACTTTCATTAAAGTGTAAGGTCTTTAAGATCCATCACTAAATAAAACGTTTCATCATAGGAGGCAAAACTTATTGACCATTCTTCTATATTGAAAGCGAGGTCACGCATTGAACCAGTACAATCTGGCAGCTGATTAAGAAGCACACTTTCCATCTGCTCCAGATCTCCCTCCTCCCCATATCGTCCGAACCTCTGACACTCCTCTACGCCCGCCAGCACTCTCTCCTGCAGAACACGCATGCTCTTATTCCTCCGTGTGTCTGCTCCTTGTACCACCATGTCACTAGGGTGTAAAAAGTTGTGCTTCGGAGCCTTCGTGCACGGGTGGTCCTTACACCGACTGTAACGTGTACCTAGAACTCCCTGCATGTGCCACAAGTGGCAACATGTTCCAAGTGTCCCATAAGAGCTACGAAGGACGATGTCCGTCTTTTACTATGAACCTGCCTTGGATTTCAGTCTGAGATCTTCCGCGGCTGCTGGCTGCGGGTCAACGCTACGCTGCACCCTCTAGCTACCACGGGTGTCTACATAATAACAAAGGCTACAAGACCTTGCTTCAGTTTATATATCCACAGGTCTCGTAGCCCACATCAAACCTCTTTTATTACTTAGTAAACCCTCCGTGCAGAAAAGCACCTATACCGTGTTCGCGCTGATAGTGTAGGACAGTGTACATAAATGCACGTACGAAGCTATTTCCGCATGGTGTTTAAATCCCTTAATTTAAAACAGAATAAGCCATAACTGACCCATAATTTTTCCCAAACGACTAAGACGTTTTTACAGTCTTCTATTACAAAAGATTGCTTCGGAATGTTTGCTTTGACAATCAAACGCAGGAAGAAAATTCACCCTCCTTTTTCATAGAAATTCACTACCGGAGGTCAATTTTAGACTGGTTTCTGCCTGCTTCAATTTAAAACCGCCCACTAGCGCCAACTGAACCTCCAGCGTACATTATAACAGCTCATTCGTTTACTGCTCAAAACTTGATGTACACAAAATTTTGAAGTGGAATGGTATCAACATACCTCGACACACCTGATGCGAGGTGAGCATCCGATTGCTTCCAGCCAAATGGCTCGCAAATTCTTGCCTGTGTAGGTTATCTTTGTGTATTGAAACCATGGTCGCATTCACGACGGTTGCACTATTCTCAGAGTATCGCATTAGATGTTACGAAAACCAACATTAATATTCAGCATCAAAACTTGCGAAAGAAGAAACAAAGCCATATCAAGCAAAACAGTGGACGTGGGACGGTAGGCTTACGATGATATCACAAAGAAAACAGGCACCCGCACGACACTTCCGAGCGTGTGTGTGTACTTGCGGCAGTTGTGTGCTGCTAACTACATCGATTGAGGCTGATGTTTATTACGTGCCCAAAAACAACATGAAGTTTTTGACATCGGTGCACAACAGAAGTCCGTTTCCCACACAGAACAATTCAACATGCAAAGACATGAAACACCTAACTAGCCTATCAGAAAGCTTAAGTCATAATAAATCATATTGCAAGTACATTCCGCTATTCAAATGTAAAATATGACATGAAAAAGAATCGTGCTTCACATGTATATTACAAAAAAAAAAAAAAGAAAGACGTTACAATCTTCTAAAATGCGAAATTAGAGCGCAGCTCTCGAGGAGGAGGAGGGTGGAGGAGGAGGGCATGGTACGGAGGGGAGGGTATGCCTTTCCTTCCCCTCCGTGTCCTACCCTCCTCCTCTTCTCCTTGCCTCCCATTTAGCGGGAAATGTTCGCTAAATTTCCGCCAAATTTAGCGGGAAATAGTTTTGCCGCTAGGTTTATTTGAAAATTTAGCGAAAATTTTCTTGCTAAACTTAACGAGAAAGTTAGGAAATATTTGCCCGCTAAATTTAGTGGGACATTTAGCGAAAATTTCCCCACCAAATTTAGCGGGGAAGAAAATTTCCCCTCTAAATTTAGCGGGGAAACTTTGACG
This sequence comes from Ixodes ricinus, assembly GCA_037355805.1. Lineage (NCBI taxonomy): Eukaryota > Metazoa > Arthropoda > Arachnida > Ixodida > Ixodidae > Ixodes > Ixodes ricinus. The sequence continues at coordinate 8,305 of JAZHYW010066450.1, forward strand.
TCCCTAATCCGACGCGCGCGGATACACCGACACCGACGCCGACGCCGCGCCGCTCTACCCGGAAACGTACGCCTCAGAGCTGCGCTCTAAGAATCAGAATTCGATGATCTGGTGCCCCTTCAAATTGCTTGTCAGAGTGAAACGTTTCGCAATGTCGCGTAAATTTAGCTGGAATACGTGACACTATGCTGCCCAAAAGGTCAGTTCAGTATAACCTTAAATGGATTTATGAAAAAAACAACAACAACAACACTATATTTCGGCAATTTCGACGATCAATTAAAGTGCGGACATTTAAAACACTAGCGAGAAGATGGTATTCCAAAAACGGTGTCCTGTGAAAATACCTATCATAGACTATTCAAACCAAACGTCTTTGTACCGCTTCAATGTGCTTATAATCTCTTTCCGATAAATTGGTCCACAGGGTATAAGCAAATACCAGTTAGGGTCGTCCTTTGAAGCTGTTCCTTTGAATATATCGGTGAGCGCGAAACAGATCGCACTTATAAAAATAATGGAACTTAACAAGTTACGCCGAGTAAGGAACTGCTTGCCGCAGACGCAGGCCGCCATGTTTGTCATTGTTTGAAACCAAAGAGGACAAGGGGATCATGTGATCGTTCTTAAAACAATAATGGCTATCTACCGTTTTTCTTAAATTTAACAAATTTGTTAAAAAAAGCCGGGAAGTTACACTTATGCGGTTTATGCATTTGAGTTACACGGCCAGGGGTGTATAGCATAGAGGGCTAATCGTAACAATCAAACGGCTAATTAATTAAAATTAGTCAATTAATTTTTTAATTGATGAAAATAGAATATGGTTACAATTAGAAACTTGCTCAGTGTCATTGAAAACCACTAAATCAGTAATTTTCAGAAAGACTTTGAGCGCGTGAGAAGCGTAGTAGTGTACTAAAGTTACCACCCGTAGGAGCTGGTACAAGGCTAGCGGTTGCGGTGAGGCGCCCGCGCGATATTTTTGTTTGTTATCTGGCCCCGGCCTTGTACCTGCTCCACGAGTGGTAAGTTTAGTGCACTACTACGCTTCTCACGCACTCAAAGTCTTTCTGAAAATGATTGATTTATTGGTTTTCGATGACTCTGAGCAAGTTTCTAATTGGAACCATATGTCTATTTTTATGAATTAAAAAGTTAATAACGAATTTAAATAAATTAGTTGACTGATCGTTATGATTAGCCCCCTATACTATGTCCCCCTGGCCGTATAACTCACCTGCACAAACCGCATATGTGTAACTTTCACGGCTTTTTTTAAACAAATCTGTTAATTAAAAAGAAAAGAACACCCTGTGTATCGTTTGTTTTTCAAACACAAAAAGTATGTAAAATAAAAGACAATTACAGCACGGAGAAATAATTTTACAACCAGCATTCTCCACGTCAATCACGTCTCTAACCATTATGAGCCGGGAAAAAGAGCGTAGCTTGCCGCGTTAATTTCGCTAATGGGTTGGTGGGACCTCGAGCATGGTTATATCCAGCTAAATTGCGTTTGCCGGAGTAAATATCGCGCCAAATTGCTTTTCTCTAAATTGCTGGTAAAATACGTGTCTCATACGTTTTTTTAAAGTTTTTTTTTATTTCCATGTGCCATTAACCACTTGTTTTCTAGATCAACCTGAATATATAGACAAAATTTCTTTGCGAAGCAGGTGTGCTATTTAGTATACCAGTAACCATAAAACAGTTATTACATTCTAAACAGGGTCCGTATTAGTTCCTACTAGGTAGATATACAGTAGTATTTTGAGTTAAGTGAGTGGTTTAATATAAACAACATCCAAATTTGAGAAAAAATTAAATTTATTTTCTGACATATTTTATTACAAGGTACTTCATAATTTTCTCTATAAAACAGTTTCCTTTTATTTGTTTTACAAGATTTTTTCGTTTATAGGGGGAATGTCGGCTATACCATCATTTAATTTTCAAAATATATTAAGCATTGCCTTCATGCTTGGTGCATTTTAAAATGCAAGCACACACTATACACTAGTGCATCGCTTTTAACTAAAATAATCGCCACTACTTTACCAATATTTTTTAACTTGAGTTTTACAATTTTATATTTATAATTACTTTGACGGAGCTTAATTAATGAATTTCAACAGAAAATATATTCAATAACTTGTTACGTCTTAAAATAAACAATAAAGCAGTGCGCACGCAGATCGGCTAGCTTAACAAAATGCAAACGATACAGGTTTACCACAAAAACACTTTTTTCAACAAGAAAAGGGCGTCAAAAAACAGATACGTAAGTCGAGATTCCAGTGAACTCGTGGTTTTCGGTCGATGTCGTTTTGCGGTCTTGCGTCAACAGTTAGTTCTATTGCAAAATTTGTTTTCTAAAACTTGTGTTTGTCTATTGTTCATTGTTTTTGCTTTCAAGTATTTTATGCGATATACCCTTAGCAATATCGATTGTTACGTGACTGCCCCCTATGATATAAAAGATGTAAAAATTTCTCTTCAGAGTACAGACTACCACTTCATCGTTCTTAAGGTAAAAAAGAATCACGTAAGTTTTTTTCTGTACTTTAAGTGTTTTCTGACCAGTCTCTTCCACAGTAGAGCTGTTTTGTAACAGGAGTTTAGTGCGTTGGCTTATAATGGTACATTACTGCTGTACCTGTGGGAAAGGCTACACGTTTGAACTTAAAAAAGTATACATTTTGTTGACGAAAAGAAGTAGATGTAGCTGTCGGTCTTATGGTCGCCCTAATTATGGCAATATCCTGTTTCATACGTACGAAGCCAATTTAAGTTTACGTATAACAAAACACCAAAAGTAAAGTTAGAAGAAAGCGTAAAAAAAGGCAGCATAAAACAGTTGGAAGTATTTAAGATGAAGCCAAGGTGTCTTGAAAACAAGAATGTGATAATAAAATCCATCTAAAGTGTCTTCTGGTTTTCGTGAAAACCCAGATTAAGAAATTCGTACTTATTGTTTGACCCATTTTTCTAGCTTTTTCAGTTTTTAGTCGCTTTTTTCCAAACTTAGAACTGAACAAATTTGTCCATTGAACTCCTTGCTCCAGGGAAAGTAAATTTTGTACGCTAAGAAACGCACACGTTATGTGTCAGTGAAAATTGAAAAGCCAATATGTGCTAAAACGACACGTGAGCCTGAACACTCAGCTCTCTGACCAGATATGTTGAACAAAAATGCTGCACAATTGGTTGAACAAATCGAACGTGTATGTGACTGACAAAGCTTTGGAGTAGGTCTGGATTTTACTAAATATATATATATATATATATTATTTATATTAATTTAATATTAATATTAATTATATTAATATTAATTTAATATTAATTTTTTCACGTTGGTATTAAAAAAGCCATGGAAGCCCTGGTAACACGCCAGAGAAACGCGTAGCTTGGGCGAAAGTGTGGCAAATTTAAGGGCCTTAATAATGCCCATTTAGGTTTTTCTACATGGCGCTTGTCAGTGCCAAAACTACGTTGTCTAACTAAAGCCCTAGTTGGGCGATACTAGGGCACACCAAAGTTTCGCTTTTCTCTGGTCCGCGAAAAGAGTGCCGATGTAAGTGACATACTTGAGCCATAACTGCCAAAGTAAATCCTGATTTGTGCATTTGGGGCATGGCAAAGTTTGGCTTTTCTGTGGTGCCCTAGGGGAGTGCCAAAGTAAGTGCCATACTTGAACTAAAGTTGCCAAAGTTACGCCCAATTTGTGGATTTCTGACATGCCAATATGGTGAACAGAAAGTTTGGCTTTTGTCTGGCTAGCCACTGGAGTGTCATATAAATGCCAAAGGTGCCAGAGAAAACCCAGAGGCCTGCCCAAGTTCGTAATTTCTCT
>JAZHYW010066451.1:0-15129 GCA_037355805.1 Ixodes ricinus
GACGTCGCTGAGTATCGCACAGTGCATGGAAGGCTGACGTCCGTCAGCTATTGTGACATTGTGGACACCGTCCTGCTACCTTTCGTCCACAGTGGTCTTTTTCCCCGACCAGAACTTCTTGTTTCAACAGGATCTTGCGCCCGTGCACACTGCTCGCGTGGTGAAGAACCACTTGCAGCAATGTGGAATAGAGGAGCTGGCGTGGGTTCCAAAGGGCGCAGACATGAACATAATTGAGAACGTGTGGGGCCGGATAAAAGTGGCCATGGTTCGGAAGCCAATTTATTCGGCCACCGAAGACCAACTATGGGCCGCTGTTCTCGCAGAATGGGAACGCTTGAAGGCAGATACAACTTTTGTGTCTAGCCTATATGAGTCACTGCCTTCAAGGATGGCAGCTGTCATTGAGTTAAACGGGGAAATGACTCGTTATTGAGCTTGTTTTGATTGATTCGTTCTTTTTGTTTAACTGCGCAGACAGCAGTTCTTTACTGATTTATTTTCACTTAAATCAGCTTGTTTTGATTGATTCGTTATTTTTTGTTTAACTGCGCAGGCATCAGTTCTTCAGTGATTTCGTTTTGCTTGAAAAATAAAGTCTGCATTCTTAACCGGCACTCCTCGCGTAGCCTCATCATTACAAAAATTCGGCGGCACCGAGTCATTATGTTCTGCTATGTGCAAAAACCAAAAAAAAAACTGCGACGTCTGTTCTCCGCTGCCCAAAGCGCACATTAAGGTTTCAATGGTCAAAGGGCCGCAGGTTACAAAAGCAATAGAACACTGGTTACAAAAGCAATCGGCCACGGCTTACAAAAGAAAATTACAAGTTAGAAAAGCAAATGGCCACGAGTCAGAAAAGCATTTATCGAAGGTGAACTGGGCCGTGTTAATAATGTAGAGTGCGTCGGCCGACACTCCATGTTGTGGTAACAGGTCTAGCTGGCACTAAACTGCATGAGATTCAGATTAAGGGGGACACTACCTTGAATTCCACCTTTTTTCCAAAAAATTCATATTCAGAACTGCAGAGTTTTGGCATGTATGGATAACAAGGAACACTTTAACAAAGTCTTGTCAATGTGCACTGACAAACAATGTCAAAAATAATTATTCTTGATATGTTGGTGAGGTGTGCTGCACTGCGTAGCACTCGTCATCCACAAGTGAAAATAGTTGAAAGTAATGTCAGTATATCAGAAGAAGTTTGAGGAAGACATCACCTACACTGTTCAAAAGAATTTCTTACATTTAAGATGCAAAAAGAAAATTTTAAAACGTCATCTTGAAACTTCAAGTGCATTTATCTCAGCTTCACTTTTGGCAGCAAATCCCACCTTAATAAAACTATTGTTTCAGTATGAAACTACCGAGAGACTTAATATTTGCGGATTATATGCCGAAACTTTATCGAGCCGGTTACTATGAACTTAGATTTTGCATTTTCATGTTCCTTTATTATGAAAAATCTTAATTTGCAAAACTTGGCAAATGTAAAAAAAAAAGATCTTTCATAATTTTTTTTTATTTGAAAAATGCATATTTTTTGAAATTTCTTTTCATAGTAACCGGCAACCAGTATTCCAGTATGCATTCCACCAGAAAGATATGTAGTGATCAACACCATTTCTCAACGATAGATTCATTGAGCAGATTCCATACAAAGCTACGTTCTGGGGGTATAGTACCTCATAAAATTGGTTCACAGGGCTGAAACTTTGCATGCCCTCCATCTATATGGCTACAAACACCACCTCCAAATTTCATGCCGATTGAGGGAGCGGTTCAAAAATAGACATGCCCAGGTAGTGTCCCCCTTAAACGATGCTGGCGCTGATTAAAATTTGACAAAAGAGAAAAAACAAATTGCTTATTTGCCTTTAACACATATGGCAACTAAACAAGGGTGGGTAGATGTTCATACTGCTGGAAGCTTTTATTTTACCTCAGTTCATCGCCCTGTGAATATACTGATCTTTTCGCAAGCACCGGCACCCCGCGCGTAGCAGACGACGGGAGTAGCAGACGACGCACGATTGCTCCGATGACGCGATGAAGATATATCCTCGCCGTACGTGTAATACGCATGCGCTGCAGTTGCGCGCCGGGCCACCAGAGCGCTCTGATAGTACCCGGAGCCACGCGCTCCTGCGTTCCCGCTAACTGTGATTAAGGCAGTACGCTTGTTTCGCCAGTGTGTGGATAGCAAAATCTCGGTATACAACAATCATCTCCATAAAGTTACCCATCACCAGCGAATTTAGATCGGCTAACCAAGAACGGAGGGGCAAAGGAGAAATCGCTCATTTCACGGCTACTTTCCCAGAATCACTGATCCCGCTTGTTGCAGCAGCGCGAGTGAAGCCACCGGACTTCACTCGCTTGGGATACGATTTGCGGTTTTGCTAGCCTTGTGCTGCGGTTTTCCAGCGTGCGCAGACACGTTTTCTACTCGTTCGTCGTCATTCGCCGAAGAAGTTTTTTAAGACTCAGTGCACCGTTGAGACTTTCCGTTGTGAACACGTAGAAAATTTTACGAAAGCGCAGTGCCGCAGGAAAAAGGCACAACTCGTCGAAAGCAAGTTTCGCCGGTCTGGCGGCGTGTTCAAAGCTTCCTTGGCACGCCGAAGTGCCGTGTCTCTGTGCCTTCGCACGCTTGGATACCGACCAAGAATCGACGCCGTGTGAATGTGTTTTGCGAGTGCAATGTGCGTGAAGCCGTATGTGCCTCTGGATCAGCGTCTTACTTTACTCTGACGTCTGTATACTTGCGGCCCTCGCGGTTTAGGAACGAGCTTAATCCAGCGTCCACTAGCGACGGAAGATGGGGGAAGGTACGTCTTTTTCTGTCCTTAGACGATTTACACAATACCGTGCACAACAGCTCCTCATCACTGATCAGTGCTGGCTCATTATCAACCTACTTAATTGCACTTGACGTTTGAGCGCGGCTCGCCTAATTGTAATTGGTCAACAGATTGCACACGACCATATCGGCCGCGCTTCAAAGATTTTCATTCTCACCGTCTTGTACTTTTGCTTTCGAAAACCCTCCTTGCTCCACAGCGTTGCTCTATTCGTGCTCCCACGTAATCCATTAGAGTAGATTTGGAACATAGCCATGGTCAATAGTACATAAGAACACGTACAGATCTCCCCCTTTTATTGACAGCAACTCACCGGAACAGCTGGACGATCCAGAACTCCGTGGCCGATATATATATATAGTGTAAATGATCTAAAGGCATCTAGGCGCGACACACGTTCAGAACTTTGGTGCGGCGTCAATTCTTGATCGGTATCCAAGCATGCGAAGGCACAAAGATGCATCACTCGGCGTGCCAAGGAAGCTTTGATCACGCCGTGAGACCGGGAATCCCGGACAAAAGCTCACCGGACAGAAGCTCACCGGACAAAAGCTCACCGGACAAAACCTCACCCATTTTTTCACAGACCCGGACAAAAGCTCACCCATTTTTTTCACAGACCCGGACCAAAGCTCACCACGAGAAAATTTCATGTTGGTCTTAACACGAGTGCGGACAACTTAGGTGCATGCGTGCGGCACAAAGAGGCAACGATAAATTAAATCTGATAGGCGCATGGTTTGTTGATTTTAATAGAAACAAGTTTAATTATCGATTGGTTAGAAGCGAATGCAGTCCCCTACTAGCTCCAGCAGTCTTGGTAGATCTCGATGTGCATGCAGGCCCTCGAAAATATTTCTAAGACGACTCTGCAGACGCAGAGTGGTTTTTCGCACCCGCTTTACTGTGGGCTCACCTCTCCGGGCTTGTGTCCGTGGCAACGAGCGCCTGATTTTGCTGTAGGCATTCAATCAGCCTCAAGACGCTTGGATGGGCGTGGCCGACGAGCTTCTGGAACTCCGGTACTCCATCCTTCGCAGGTGTTGCTCATCCTGTCTTTATCTTGAAGAGTGGCGTCGTACATATTCAACCGTACCGGGAGAAACTCCGGTCGTCGTCGGCGCAGAGTCAGGCGAAAGAAACTTCGCTCTGGGTGCCGCCGCAGATGGAACAGAAGCATAACGGAAGCGGCCGTTGATATATGTGAAATCAAAATAGTTCAGCAGGTAGCCGATGTCACCGGTAGACTTTTCCCTGGTGGTTAGTTCTTGTGGAACAAGCTGTGGTGGAAGGAACGCGAGCCTATCTAAAATCCCGCACAGTTTTCTAAATTGGTCATCTGTCTTGTACTTTTCCAAAAGGCCCAACTCCTGTTCTTTCAAGGTATTTTTAAAAATGCATAAACTCATTGGTGGATGAGGTACAAGTTCTCCTAAAACGGTCCCATGTCCATCGCGTCCGCACTTTATTTAAGCCACGTGTTTCGCCCGGGTAGAAAAAAAAAATCGAGTTGAGCTTTTGTCCGGGTTTTTCAAAAACGGGTGAGCTTTTGTCCGGGTCTGTCAAAAAACGGGAGAGCTTTTGTCCGGTGAGCTTCTGTCCGGTGAGCTTTTGTCCGGTTACCGAGACCGGCGACCCTTGTTTTCAACGAGTTGTACCTTTTGCTACGGATTCACTCACATTGCACTCGCAAAACACATCCACACGGCGTCGATTCTGGTCGGTATCCAAGCGTGCGAAGGCACAGAGACACGGCACTTCGACGTGCCAAGGAAGCTTTTGAACACGCCGCCAGACCCTTGCTTTCGACGAGTTGTGCCTTTTTCCTGCGACACTGCACTTTCGTAGAATTTTCCACGTGTTCACAACGGCAAGTCTCAACAATACACAGAGCCTTAAAAAACTTCTTCGGCGAATGACGACGAACGAGTAGAAAACGTAGCATCTGCGCACGCTGGAAAACCGCAGCTCAAGGCTAGCAAAACCGCAAATCGTATCCCAAGCGAGTGAAGTCAGGTGGCTTCACTTGCGGGAGCGGGAAGCGCGATCCAGCAATTGTCATTGAGATCAGTGCCCACAATCCAGTAACTTGAGGAGAGCCTAGAGTGCTGGGGCCCCCTATTCTAGAACTCCCAAATGTGGAGCGAAACTCAGCACATGCCATGTGCTTTGCAAACCCCAGCGCGTGGCTAGGATAAACTCTGGCTGCAAGTTGAAAGGGTGAACACTCCTCGTTTTTTTGCAAATTTCTGCAAATGCCATTGCGTGGAGAAAAAAGAAACTAATGTGCGTTTCGTAGGTTGTGCGTGTCAGGGAGTATTTGTAAGCGGAACTTACTGAAAGTACAAAACTGACTGCTTCGCATGCATGATCCTCTTTGCAAAACCCAAGTGTTGTTAGCTCCGCGTCTCGAAACCTCGCCCTCGACGACCTGATTTCATTATCCCCCGTTACCAAAAGCCTCGTCTTTACTGTCCCCATTCTATATTCCCTTTCACACTTCAACGGGCATCGTTCCCTGCCTTACCTCTTGCCTCTTTCGGATCTACGTAAAGAGGAGAGAACAATGAAAAAAAAAAAAAGAAGCTAAATTAAGTCAGAAAAAAAAGAAAAAAAGAAGCCTTGTGATGAAGTACAAGTGGCCCATAGCACAAGTCTAAAGTTTGGGGTAGAAGGTAACTGCCACACTCGCTAGCAATGGACCAAGTTTCCACAAAGGAAATTCAGATGCAGAAGAGCAAAAATGCGCACAACCTAAACGGTTGAATTTTTTTTTTTTTTTAACAATGTCGTTAATAAGATGAAGCTTATGTTTGGCACTGCGCGCAGCGGCGCCTAACATCGGTTCCACGCCACGAACTGCGTATTGACAGTTCCGAGTGAAAGAAGATGCGCATTTTGGAGTCCAGGTAAGCTTTTGCTCGCTTGAACGCCTGCCTATTGATAAAAGTTGCATCTTTAATAATTGCCTTACGAGTGGCATAGAATCAGCACCAGAACCGAAATGGTGGCCTCATAGTAAGCCGCCGTGAGCATGCGTTAAAAACGTGTGCATCGCTGCATAGAAGAAAGAAATAAACAATATAGTGAATTTCTAACAGCAGGATGATAAACCACATGCTTAGAAAACCCACCACATCTTTCTCTTTCTGGATCTCGTATTATCAAGAAAGGGGAGGCTACAAGCAGTAAATAGGTTTTGCAAATAAATAAGTCTGATGCAATGCTGACAGTCACTTTTCTTTTTTTTAGTATTGCACAGACGAGTAAGAAAAAGGAATCAACTTTTACTTACTCTGTCTGTAGTTTGTGCTATATATGTGTAATTATGAATATTGTTGCATGCATCTCTATGTATTTATTTTTGCAGTGAGGCGTTGTGTATGGGATTATTTCAAGAAAACCATTTATTATCCCTCTTTCTGCACATTTCGTGTATTTGTTTTAAGACTTACACAGTCCTCTTCGGCCTACCCCGCTAACCCTGTGTTTCACACTGCCTATCAGCGAAAAAAAAAAAAGAAAAGAAACATGTTTCTGCAGCTTTAACAGCTGGCGTTTTCGACTGTCGTCCTCCCGTGTCGGTCTCAAGCGGTTATGTGAACTTGATACAGTTTAATTCATTGGTGACAATACAAATATATTTAATTACGGACTGAAGTTGTTGTTGATTAAGGGCTTTATGGCAATTACTAACTGAAGATTGGACAACATAAATTAAGGGCCGATCACCTTAAAAGATATACATCATAAGTAAATGCACCCCCTAATTATCTCAAATATGATCTGAAAATCCTTTCCGGCGTTTTTATCCTCGATAGGCACATCTAAATTGATTAGTAAACAAATTTATAATTTCGAAGCTGCTTTAAATAACTATATGTTTCTGACACATATTTAACTTCTCAAACATATAGAAGTTTGTCATGACCTCTTTTTATGTGATGAACAACAATTTTATGTGTCTCTGGGCAAGAAAAGAACAAAGTGCACAGTGGCACGTAACGTGAACTACGCACGATTGTGCACGCAGACCGCCGGAAAGTGACCAATGAAGTAGCTGCAATGTCAAGTAGAATATGAAGTACTACTTTGTACGACCAATTAGCAAGGGTGATGCTTACTTGCAAATTGGAATTCACCGGCATTTTGTCAAGAACAAACCTCAAACACCAAGCTGTGGCGAAATGTTCACCTGGCTATGCGCTATCATAGGCCAGGTTCGATCTGAGTATGAAGATTTGTATTCTCGTTTCCAGCTCGTTGCCTCGCCCTCCCACGGCGGAAACAGAAGTGCCCTAGTGAGGGTCCCCCGATTCTCCTGCTCAGTGTGCATGGCAGAACTGCTCGTGACCATGGCTTCCGCGAAATGTCCTTTCCGAATGCAAATAACACACTTCACAGTCCCAACTTAGTGCTGCAGCCTGTATGAGATTGCACCTCATTAGAGAGCTTAGTGTTGCGTACAGAAGCAAACGCAATCGCTCTGCTTTTGCATTAGAGCTGTGTGCTCCACATTGCACATGCGCCTCATTGCCATGTGCCAGTCCAAGATCGGCAATTTCGGGCTCTGCACAGGTGCAGTGTGGAACGCGCAGAAGCAAATGCAAACACACAGCGATGGCATTTGCTTGTATACGCAATACTAAAACTCACTACTGTTTCACCGGCTTCCAACGCCAATGAAACGTGCTGCAGTGAGCAGACGTGCAAGCAGGTAGGCGTTCCTTTCAACTGGAAAGGCTGAGATTAGAAAAACGACGGTGCGTAAGAATGAAAGTAAACTAAATAATCTAAGCGACTGTCCTGTCGTCCATGTTTCTTTATTGTCCTCGTTTGTTCGCGCTTTCTAACCTTTTATTCAGTTATGAAAAGATTAGGAATAAAAAAATCATTTTTTGGGGTGGGAAAGGGGGGGCATATGGTCTGAAAGGATATTGGTGTGCGATTTTGGAAGTTTTGCCAAATGTCAAAAGTTGCGACTCTGATAGCAACCCAGAATTAATGAAATTTTACATGGATTTCTTCCATTACCTAAAATGTTTTCATTGATTTTAGGCCATTTTATAACTTGATAATTAAAAGGTACAACTGGCACCACTGGTATAATTTGCACACTTTGTGATTATCATACGTGTTGGCACGTTTGAAATTAGATTATAAGCAACAAATTATATTAGAGCTTGTAAAACTATGTATTAAAATATCTTAATTGCATTAATTATTGTTATTACAAACTGCGGGACAATGTAGGCTCCCTTTATTGCCCCAATCACAAAAATATGCCATTTAACCATAATAGTCTTTCCAAAATTAGGTCTCATTTCTTAGGTATGAAAAACTTTGACATTGATATCAAGATAGACAAACAGTCAAACACTGGACGTAATACAAATTTCTATGTGTCCCGCATTGCTTTAAAAAAATATCCCACACTTCAGCTATCTGACTCGGATTCAGTCTTTGGGTATTCGTAGTTAGAACACTGTTTCTCAACTTACACATTTGCGAACATATTGTGAGAAATTGGATTTATTCTGTTATTCATGTGCTGGGAATACTGTTAAGGCAATTAATCATCTAAATACCCCAGAACCCATTACAAGACCCACAGTTCATTACTTCACATGACAATTATCTGAGTAAAAGGCAGTGAGGAATGCACAAATATCAGCTGAGATTTTTTCAACAAATACAACATTCTATGTTACCTCTAAGGTGTATGAAAGACGCTGTCTTTAAGGAACACTAAAATCTCCAAAATATTTAGAAGTCGGATCTGAACACTGACGCCACAAAATAAAGCCGCGAATAGCTTCTTTAACTCAATAATTAAGATAGACACATCCTGATTTACACTAGCATCAGAAGACTAAGAGCTATACCAAAAAACAAATTCACATGAGGTGGTTCTGTTTCACTTAAGAATTACAACGTGCCTCCTGGCAATAAATATTAGCTAAACAACGTTTTCGTTTTCAGGATAAAGAGGGTGACTGTGCTGGTATCACTCTGGGGCCTCCTATTACCAGAATTTGTAGTCGCCCAGTGAAGCCAGCACACTAGATAGCTTCAGCAGCAGACGGACTTCCACCTCACTGCACCCGCCATTTTGAAAACGAGTGGCAGCCACCTATAGTGAATTGGAGTCGCAAATAGATTAGAAATCACAATCTTGATCTCTTTTCTGCATGATTATTCGTCTCCATCACAGTGAATAAGTGCCAACAATGTTGGCCAGGATAATAAGTGTTAGGATGTATGGACGTGTCGCGAACCACCAGGTTTGAGTATGACCAAGTTCGACTTTTCTAACTTAAGCGTGATGTTTGACAAAGGTCGACTGAAGTCTCGACTTTGTGCACAGGCATTAAAATTAGAAAACCACTTGACTCACAACTGGCAGAAGAAAAACTATTTGCTATGTATATTGGCATCACTGGTTCACATTACTAACTGAAAACATTAAAAGCGCATATGCAAGCTTTTATATAGTGTAAACAAAGGTCACCATTTTATAAAATATAAAATAAACTACTGTATAATTATTTGTTCCCAAAAATTTGAAATATTAATGTAAAGCCTGGCAACGTCCCGTAAGTCGAACTTCTTCCAACTTTAGTGATAAGTTGAAAGGTTGCGACACCCCTAGTTGTGAATCGCTGCTTGTGTGTTTTTATAAAGGTAGACGGCAAGGGCTTTGCCTTAGAACTGTAGTGACATTTTGAAAATGTTGCTTTTAGCTCTGTTAGGTTGCCATTATATATATTGTAAAACACATATACGTAAACTAGATTTCACAGTGATATGAGTGAGGAGGTGCTGCTTTTCATAATTTTAGAGCACTGCTAAATTAATTCCCAAGTTCAAGAGCACAATTAGGGTTCAATTTTTAGGTAACCGGACAAAAGCTCATCCGGACAAAGTTTCTCACCGGACAGAAGCTCACCGACAAAAGCTCACCCGCTTTCTGACAGACCGGACAAAAGCTCACCCGTTTTTCGACAGACCCAAACAAAAGCTCACCTCGATTTTTTTTTTGTTGATTTTTGCTACCTGGGCGAAACACGGGCTTAAATAAAGTGCAGACGCGATGGACATTGAACGATTTTTAGGAGAACTTGTACTAGTGATGCAAAACTATCGATAGTACTATCGATAGTATCGATAGTCGCCAGAAATCTGACTATCGATAGTAAAAAACTATCGATAGTACTATCGATAGTCGACTATTGAAAAACTATCGATAGTACAATCGATAGTCGACTATCGATAGTCGACTATCGAAAAACTATCGATAGTCGACTATCGAAACGCTATGGATAGTACTATCGATAGTCGATTATCGGAAAATTATTGTTAATCGACTATCGGGAAACTATCGAGAGTCGACTATCGTAAACCTATCGATAGTACTGTCGACGGATTACTATCGATAGTTTTGCGACAGCAGTAGTTTGCGTCGCTCCTCTTCTCTTTTTCTCGCTTTATTTTTTTCAAATGGGACACCAACTATACTTCGTTTCACCTTATGTTGTACCGCAACGAAGGCTATACTCGTTTCAGCTTGGGTCAGACGCAGGCGATGCTACAAGCGCGAGCTCGGGCTTTCAGCGTCCTGCCAAGCACGCGCTCGTGCAATGCAAGCACTGTTCAGGGCCAGACGCTCACGCTCGTAGCATCGGCTGCGTCTGGACTGAGCGACGAAGTAAAACGCGAGCTCTAGTGTTGGCAGCTGCCCTTGAGGCAGTGGGCTTGTCCGCCGAGATGATGCCTCAGAACAAGGAGCTCGCGCTAGTAGTTTTCCTGCGATACATCATAAGGTGAAATAGAGTATAGCAAGCACCGTGCTTACAATAGTATCAAAGACGCCAGTGCACGAGGCCCATGTCCCCGTTTCATCGAGCGGCCCTTGGAAGCGGATGTCAGCGGATCACCCGCTCGTGTCACGTGTCTTACGCTGGTTTCCATAACAATGGTAGGCGGTACGTGTAAAAACGCCTTTATCAAGGGGCTTCATACCCAATTTACACGGCAGAGCAAAGGTACCTTTAGCTAGGTCCTTAGCTGAAGGTATGTACTTTAGTAAACGGCGTTCCTGATCACTCGATAAATAAACGGAGCACTTTAAGTTGATGTGGATTGCATTCTTGCTAAACCGTGAGAGAAGCACGTGATAAACAATTATTCCTCGAAATCGGTTTGACGCGCAGTTTTTGATTATTGTGTGTGAAATATCACATTTAAAACCTAAATATTATTTTTGTTTCCGTTTGCGGCACTTCAATATTTTTTTCTCCAAGTCTAAGGGGCACCTAGAGTCACTAAATAAAGCAGGAGCTCGCGCTTGTAGCCTTTCCTGCGGTACATCATAAGGTACCCTGCCAACTTTGGTTCAGCTTTCATTGATGACGAATACGGAGTTTGGGCGAAGAGAGGAGGAAGGGAGAGAGCAGCGGTGCGGTAACTGTATTCGCTCTAGTTGTGCAAAACTATCTATAAGTACCATCGATAGTATTGATTGTCGCCAGAAATCTGAGTATCGATAGTAAAACCTATTGATAGAACTATCGATAGTCGACTATCGCGAAAACAATCGATAGTACTATCGATAGTCAACCATCGAAAACTATCGATAGTACTATCGATAGTCGACTATCGAAAAATCTATCGATAGTACTATCGATAGTCAACTATCGAAAAACTATCGATAGTACTATCGATAGTCGACTATCGAAAAACTATCGATAGTACTATCGATAGTCGACTATCGATAGTTCTGCGACACTATCGATAGTTTTGGAAAAACTATCGATAGTATCGATAGTCAATCTATCGATAGTTTTGCATCACTTAACTTGTACCCCATCCACCAATGAGTTGCAAATTTTTAAAAATACTTTGAAAGAACGGGTGTTGGGCCTTTTGGAAAAGTACAAGACAGATGACCAATTTAGAAAACTGCGCGAGGATTTTAGATAGGCTCGCGTTCCTTCCACCACATTTGTTCCACAAGAACTAACCACCAGGGAAAAGTCTACCAGTGACATCAGCTAGCTGCTGGACTATTTTGATTGCATGTGTGTCAACGGCAGCTTCTTTTATACTTCTGTTCCATCTGCGGCGGCACCCAGAGCGTAATTCTTCCCTTCGCCTGACTCTGCGCCGCCGACGACCGGAGTTTCCCCCGGTACGGTATGAATATGTATGACACCATTCTTCAAGATAAAGACCGGATGAACAACACCCGCGGAGGATGAAGTACCGGGTTCCAGAAGCCCGTCGGCCACACCCATCCAAGCGTCTTGAGGCTGATTGAATGCCTGCAGCAAAATCAGGCGCTCGTTGCCACAGCACTGACACAAGCCCGGAGAGGTGAGCCCATAGTAAAGCCTGGTGCGAAACACCACTCTGCGCCTGAAAATCGTCTTAGAAATATTTGCGAGGGCTTGCATGTACATCGAGATCTACCAAGACTGCTGGAGCTAGTAGGGGACTGCCTTCGCTTCTAACCAATCGATAAATAAACTTGTTTCTATACAAATCAACAAACAATGCACCTGTCAGATTTAATTTATCGTTGCCTTTTTGTGTTGCACGCATGCACCTAAGTTGTCCGCACTCATGTTAAGACCAACATGAAATTTTCATAGTGGTAAGCTCTTGTCCGGGTCTGTGAAAAAAATCGGTGAGCTTATGTCCGGGTCTGTGAAAAAATGGGTGAGCTTTTGTCCGGGATTACAATTTTTAATACTGCAACGCAAGTCGTACCAGTCACGGGTATCTTAGGCGACCTACCAGACTGATAACCTTTCGATTCAGATAAAATATGTGCGACTGAGGTAAACAAATAGATGTTGAGTCGTATAAACAACACGTTGCTTACGCTAATCTGCTCATACAGCCAAAAATCTTGTGGTGACTCGTGTTCAAATTACATAACGTTTTTTTTAATGTTTTGATATTTTAAAATAAAAGTGGATTGTACGAATGAATTCAAGCTATAAAGCTTCTCGTTTCACGGTTGAAATAGTGCCTATTGCTTAAAGGATACTTAACCCAATTTGAAATATTCCCGTCGTGTTTAAAAATAGGTTGAATATGATCCACAATATCCGTAAATGACAATCGCATGTTTGTATTTTGATCCTGGTGGCTGTATTTTTCGTTATAAACGGCCCACTCTGGCAAGCGCTCGGAGAAGGCCCAGCTTAGACCACGTGACATCCAACGCAATCGTGACGTAGGTCGTCTCAAGACAAGCAAAGCTACGGCGAGGCTGACGTCAAGAGGACGGCCTAGTCGTTCCAGCCACCGAAGCGACTGCTTTTGTACGAATTTTGAGTGTACGGGTTTATCTTCTATAATCTTGTAGGGGGACAATAGCGACTTCTGCGACACACAAAAGGGATTCTCGGGAAGAGGGGAGTTTCTCCTTTCCCCTTCTCTCGTCGTGGCCGGAGGCGAGACGACCTCCGTCACTAGCTGTCAAGGTTCCTAGACGAGCATTACAAACGAGGCATTAGCGACATCCACCAGGTGCTCTTTGCTAATCGTTTATTTCGTTTTAAAATTCCTTTTCGAGACTTTTTAACAAGATATTGGTATGTTCCATGTGATACTGCTCTTTTAAACACATATAGACCAAAAAAATGAGCGCCGAAATTTCGTTGTAGTATCCCTTTAAACAACTATTTTCGAACCGTTATTTTTGCTCCCTGAACTGAACCGGAACGGAAGCCAAAGCGGTGAGCCCAGACCCGAACCGATTAAAATTTCGGTTCGACACTCTGTTTTGAAGCAAACCCGAGACAGGAGTACGAAAGGTGACAGACGCCAAGGGAAGAGAACTGAAGGAAGACTGATCCACCAGAATGCAATACTGACTCCCGTGCCAGATGGAAATAGCAGCGAGTTCGCTTACCGAAGAGTCGCAAACGGTGGGGCGGATAGATGAAGCCCAGTGGCACGAGCACCTAAGTTCACCAACTCAAACACCGCGACAAGTTTACCACACGGCGGACGCGCGCGAATTTCAGTGTATCGCTCTTGGAGACGAGCGGTTCAAAATTCAGACTCGGCTGAACAACTGTGGGCTGAACAGTGTTTTACCCAATCGTAATACTTGGCAATGCTACGGCAATACTTGCTGACGACACAACCAAGCCGACCAAACTTCAAGGCTTGCCTCAAGGCTGCTTCCGCATGTAGGTAGATATTGCCCCAACAACTGCAACGCAGGAACGGGCCAACAGGGCCAACGGAGCGAACAGGCGGCGCCATGTTGGATTTTATGTGGCTTCGTTTTCGACTGATTTGACAGCTACTCGACCTCGAATTTGACTCCGTAAGTGTGACGTCATGGGTCCAAACAAACCGTTGCTAGGGTCGTTGTTATGGACGAATACATGTGGCTCCGTTTCGCTACGAAAACCCGACCGCTCAAAAATCAGGAGTAGGATTTAAAGTTATAAAAATCACAGATGTAGAAAGCTTGAATGTCATACATGTTTCGACAGAAGTGTGCCGGTAATCGCTCGTTTCTGAAATATTTACGACTGCAACTTCCGGTCCTCAAGATGCCTGCAGCAGACGACGAATGCAAGAAGTATGCCGTCTGCCGCACGCCGGCCGGCCAAGTGGGGCCGTCGTTTGAATCGTGTGAATAAAGGCGATATTCTGACATCGCATTTGTTTGAAATATAATATGTTTCATACACTTTTAAGATTTCATAGTGGGGTGCGATGCAGAAAGTCCGGGCGTCGATCGAGATGATAGTTTGCTAAAGATAGCATTGCACCCGCGAGAAAAGCACTTCAGGCGAACGGTTGAGATCCCAAATTTTGTTTGCGGACTCGCGCTATGCGAGGGTGCTTCGTATACCTGGTTGTAACCTTCGCGTGGATAGAGATTCTTGCAGTTTCTTCAGATTTCCGCAAGACCCCAAAGCGCGAAAGTACTGGATAAAAAACATAAGGTGAGTTTATTACAGATTGTACTCGCATCGCGGAGTTCGATGGAGATCTTCACCAAAAGAGCACATTCACGGAATTTGATATACCCAAAAGAAGAAGAAAAGAAAAAAAGCAAAACATTGTGAAATCGCGATAGACATGCAATTCTTTAATAACCTGACAACCTCAATAATAATATATAAACAAACGACTTACCTCGACGACGTACGATTTGTTTCTCATGCTGGCCTGCACTACGCCGGTTATCAACTTCAGGTCGTCGTCGTAATTGATCTGCATGACGTGG
>JAZHYW010066452.1:0-25502 GCA_037355805.1 Ixodes ricinus
CGGCAGCGCAGCTGGCGGGCGGAGCCCAGCCGCCGCCGGGCTTCCAGCACACCGCGCGCGCCTCGCTGGCCTTCGCTACGGCCAGAGGAGATGACGATCGTAGCCGCGGCAGACGCACCATGCCGCCAGCATGCCCAGCCGTGTGCCTCCTGTTGCGCTGTAGCCGTCTGACGTACGCACTGGAGCCGCCGGTGACGCCCTCTCATTTTGTGCGCATAAGCTCACGCTACGTATATCCTGGCATAGCCGAGCTAAGCTGCCACCGCGAGCTCTTCTTTAGATGCGCTTTACCAACGATCGCTTAAAGGTTATATTATTTATAGTTAATAAAAATATAAACGGTGACCAAACCCTGCACAGAAGGCCACCATGACTTTTACCGGAAACCCGAAATCCCATCCCGTTGCCCATCCAGATAGCGAAAAGTTATGCTTTGGGTCGAAAGAGAGCCGAGCTGCTCTATCGGCCATATGCTGTCGGCGCCCAACTATGGCGCGCGCGTGATCAAAGCATTCTGCTCCGTAGGAGAGGCGACGCTGGGGAAAGACGCGTCGGCGCGTGACAGGAATCCCAAGAGTGAGCTAATGCGAACGTCGGCTCCGTTTTTACCATATGACGGTGCTAGAATGTGCGGTGCAGATAACGGCAGGTGTTGCGCCAGGATTTCTTCACACAGGAAATCTGAGTGGTGGACTCTTATCGAGCGCTTGCGAAGAAGGCAGGACAAAAAGTATTGATACACCTCAATGGCGTCTACGCAAAACACTCGTTTTCACAAAAGACAAAAGCTTTCGAAGTTGCGCCTGATACACCGCGCAGGTAGTTCGGAGGACGAAGCGTTGCTTTTGGCGTTTGGAACGTGTACGTCGCGATAAGATAACATATGTCTAATATATGAATGCATCTGATATAAGAGAATGAGAAAACTAGTAAAAAAAAACTCACAGCTGTTTTTTTTTATCTCAATTGTCTTTTTGTTTTAAATACTTGCACCAGCTTAATTACCACTGCTGTTTTGTACTCGGCATTTGTTCGTGTCACTCATGGATCGCGTAACCAACAGAAAAGGAGTCACGTATGAGCCATCAGCTGTTTCTAGTTGTCAAACGGCCGCTTCGCGCGTGCGCAGTCGTGCACGTGCGCAAGCGCGCCAGCGCAGAGCAGTGCAGTGGAGCCGGAGGAGCGCCACATCACACACACCACGCACAGCGTACACTCACACGGCTGGCGACATAACCGACACAGTTCGTGCGTTGTGTACCATCTTTGACATCTTTCCTCCCCCTCCGAGAACCGTGCGGTGTGTGGGTGTCTGTGCCCGTTGCGATCGGCTTTAGAGCCACGAAGAACGGTCCTCCGCTTGACACCGCGATTCGGGCAACGTCCTCAGGTTCGGCCATTTCGCTTCCTCAAATCCATTTCGCCGCGCCCGCGCCTGTGCCCGTTCCCTACGCATCTTTACTGGTTTTTTAGGCCTAGGCGGCCAAAGACAACTTGCTCTCGTCGCTCAGTACTGTCTGTGCGCTACGCAGTGCTGGTGAGTCCCCCTGAAGCTCGAACCGAGGCGATCACCATGCGGAGGAAGGGTGACTTGGTGAATCACAGCGCTTTCCGATGCTGTTTCTGCTGTCACGTCCGCACGGGGACCGTGATCCTGGCATCTGGCATTTGGCGAGTGATCTTCGCGCCTTCCCTTTCTTACAAATATTTTAATAGAGCTGATCCTTTCGGCTCTGAAAGCTCGAAGGTTTGTTCTATGACAGCACGCAGCGGTCGATAAAATATCGCGAAGACGGTGACGCGATCGCTCGTTTCCGTAGCGTGTACGCAGTGAAAATGCCGCCCCGTTCGCTTCGGAGAAACTCGCCAGATTCGTTCACCGGTGTCAGCAGACCCGTTTCTCTACGTCTGTACCTTTGTTTTAGATTTGTCGATGCTGCGCACACTACTTTCGATGCACGTAGAGGGGCGTCGACCTGAGCTGCGCTACTGGCAATATGCGCGTTCCACATCACATACACATGGGCTCAAGTGTCTACTACAACCTAGCAAGCTGAGTTTCTAGTATTTTTAAGTATGTGTAATTCCAATGTGACTTATTTCTGCATAATTTGAATCAAGTGCAGCAAACACTAAAGATAGCCTAACACTGAATGTGAAATAGAGCTCCGAGGGACATGAATGCTCATCACAGTTGGTTTAGAAAAGCTGCATCATTGGCACACTCAACAATTTCCCAAAATTATCGCTCGAAACATATAAGAGGGGTTACAGCAGAAAAGACGCAGTACACTGGGGAGACACAGTGTAGATGGAAGCGAGCATGTCACGTCACGGGCGGATGCCTATCTTCAAACGACATACACATTCCTGTCATGTCGATAGAAGAAGTGACGACGGGCTGTGTCACTCTGACAACATGCGAAAGGCGTGCTTGACGTCTAGGAACTTCTTTTGTGAAGCAAGCAGCCAAAGACATTCTGGCAGTCGAGTGGCAGAAATAGATCTATCACGGATCCAATATACGCCAAGCTTTACTGATGCAATATTAGACTAAATTGTCATGGTTATAAAATTGGTTTTCAGACGTGATAAGGTCATCTCCAACAAAAATTCGATCAGGTGGAGACGTCAAGCATACGTCTAATCGAAAGTACAATAGCAATTGAGAGAGGGATAGTCAATGCATTTCGGAGAAATTGATATATAACCGAATAATTGTCATGCCCACCGCGAATCGAACCTGGTGTCTTGGTTCTGTGTTTTTGGTGTTTATTTTCCCTCAGATTCAAGGGCGTTTTTTTTTTTCTTTTTTTGGGTTTGCTGTTTTTTGGTGTCCACTTTTTGTGTCTTTGCAGAGGCGTTCACCGAGGACACGTGCAATAAAGCTTTCCAGGGAACGTGTGCTCCGGCTGTGTGCTAGGAAGGTGCCCTCGCTAGCAGTAAGGAATGGAAACGAGACTGTGGAAGAGATGGTTCCAAAGAGAGAAAGCAGCTTTGCAGGCAGTTCAATGCGATGCTCTGCTCACAGGTTAAAAACAAAACCGAAGAGCTGTGCTGCAGATAAAGATTTCTTTTCCGCAAGCTGGGTCTTTCTTTAATCGAGTGCAGCTCCAAATCAGAGTTCTTTGGTTTTTCCCGTTTTTGATCAGATTGGCATCGTGAGTTTATTTTTGGGGTTTATTGGTACTTGGCTAAAACTTGGAGCCCCAGTCAAGACTGAAGTAAGAGTCAGTTGGCTCGTGCGTCTTCCTTCATTTACCTTTCTCTGCGTCTTTGGGGTTTTCCGATGCGGCGCTGGCACCAGCCTTTGGCGTGTAATATTATGCAATATGTCAGCGTTCCGGTTTGCAGGGAGTCCAATAACAAATGTATGCGTCACAAATGAACTAATCGCCATTTTATGTTTCTGCTAGAATCATTCAAAATGCAGCGCAAGACTATAACGTCAACAGCACGGCTGAGTTAGCGGTGTCACGATTTCGTTCTTAATAAAGGCCAGGATTTCATTACTGGCGGCGGACGCATCTTTTTATGATCCGTTAGCTATTCTGGAGCGTTCCAGTCGTGCTTCGTCGAGGCTGTGAAGTCTGCTGGCATACAATGACCCAAACCTTGAGATTGAATGCGACGAGAAACTGAGAGGGAGAGAGAGACGAGAGTGTGCCTCGGGGTCTTCGGAGACGTCGAGCTCCGGTAGACGGATACGATGGGATGGGCATGGACGCAGCGTCAGCTTGTCACTCTAGTCTGTACGCCGAATGCGTTGGACTGCCAGACACCAGCAGTCCAGCGTTCCGTGTGTGCGTTCGAAGAGTGAGTAAAGACAAGGACAGCTAGCTTTATGTCTACCCACTGATTGTTCCAGTCAGAGCTTCGGTGTTCTGGCGGCCTCGCGCGCCCTCGTCTCCTTCTGTTTCTCGGCTCATAAAGGAGAAATTTAGGCGACCGTGGTAGCCAGTCTTTGTTCTGAGCTCAATCCTGCGTGCTGTGCCGATGCAGAAATCTGCTCGCGAGCTCTAAACGAGTCTGGAAATTCTTCACTTTCTCCCCGCCCGTCGCTACTCTGGGTGCCGGTACAGAATGAGAAGTGCAGGGAGGAGTTGTCCTGCCTCCTGCGATGAATTTCCCACCTGCTCGGCGGCGGCACCTGGCAGCTGGTGCCTTGAGCGTGCCTCGCCGGCAGCTGAAGCTGCGGTGCAAAGGCATTGTGCACTTGCTAGAGGGCTACCTGCGCCCAATGAGACGGCCCTGCCGTTCTCATCTCTCGTCTGTGATTATAACTGGAATTTTTTGCCGAAGTACATTGCATGAGAAACTAGCCAGGCTGAATTTCCTGAATTGTGCGACCTGAAATGGTCTCAGTTGTTTACGTCTCAAAGTTCATCTTCAGTGAGAATCATTGTTTTAGTTTTGTCGGCTTGCGTATTGACATCTTTTCCGCATCGTATATGCTTTTGGTCATGATGGATCAGATACCATCCAATCTGACAATTTCTTATTGTATAGAGCCCGGTTGACTCTTGATTCTATTTTCTTTTTTATTGCTATGTTATTTTTTTTTTATAAGTACCCCCCTCATGTAATGGACTTCATTAGAAAGTATTTTTGAGGCACAAAACTGAGCCTGTCTTTTATTGTATGCACGAGATCCACCCTAGACACTGTTGCTGCCGTCACAGTTTACGCTCCGTTGGCCATGTGCTGGGCCTATATAGCAAACCTGGAGCAGAGCGCACTTGGCGAATTATAAACACCGACATCTGCATCTGAGAGTGCCGAGAAGAGTAAGAGACATGGGACATCGGAAGCCGAATGCAGACAATGCGGCTGGGCGTGTCCGTTGCTACCGTGACGTACGTGACTGCTCGAGGGCTTGTTAACTTTTCTTTATACAATGCACAACGCCAGTATTTTCTTGCTGAAACAAAGCTAGAAAACACCATATGCCAGATTACCTAAGTTTGCTACCACGGCAGCTCGGTCGCTTGCCCGGCCTCCAGATTCTTTCACGCCATTCCTACCTAGATGTCCAGGGAAGAGGCGAAAGGGGCACGAGCGCTCTCTATTGCCCGGCATGCACCTTATCTGCCTTTCAGGACCTGACTCATCCGCACATCGTGGCCCCCGGATTCCTGAAACTCCGCAGCAATCTCATTAAAGGAACAGGGTAAAGCAAGATTTTGAAAAATTTTTTTTTTTTGTTTTTAGAGATTTAGAATTCCCAGTCATTTCTGAACAAAGCTGACTGCGTCATTTACGCGTGCTGCTGCTTTTTCTACCTCAAAATTGCCTTTTCCAAACCTAGGTGGCACTGCCACGCCCCCCTTTTATACCTATGCATAATCTGATACGCACTCTCCTTTGCTGAAAAAGCAAATCAGAAAAACACATTTTTTGGGGGGCTGTAGCGAAATTACAGTGGCTTAAAGGGGGTAGTGTAGTCACGCACGTAGCACTCCACCATGGGCCTGCCGGCCAAGCCCCTTGGAAGGCGGTGATAGGTACGCTGAATCCGCAGCTCCGCTTGCGATGGGTGCCTCAATCGGCCGGCAGATAAAGGCACTCTAACACGCTTCAGAGCTAATATAAATACCTCAAAAACCATTATTTGTTTCCAGTGAACTTCCAGCGACATGAGATTTCTGTTCAAGGTGAATAAAAATGTGAAACTAGGCAGATTTGCAGTGTGGGTCAGACAGCTGCTGGAGCTCGCCGCAGCTGGCCGGAGCCAAGCTGACCAAGCGGCCAAGCCGGAGCCAGTCGAGAACGACGGTGGCTGCATGCAATGCAAGCAGCCACCTGCTGACCGCCTTCCAGCGCAGCCGCTCTCTCCGGTTTCTGTTCGTTACACTACCCCCTTGCGGGTCACTGTAGCGGAGTGGTTATTGCACGTCTGACAACAGCGAAACAGTGTTTAGCTTTCCGGCTTTAGCCAAACAAACTCGCCGGAACACTGCCGCGTATCGCTCGGCTGAGTCGCGCATTCTCTGCGCCTGCTCGGCGTGCTTCCGCGGAGCCGGTAATTTATTTTTCACTTTGAGACTTGGTTTTGAACGTCAATCAAATGGCGAAGACAAAGAAGTTATTCCAAGTGCTGCCCGTCTCCACGGCAATAGCCGTCAGGAGAGGCATGCAGTTGCATGCCTTGCCACGAGATGGCGCCACGGCGGCAGGGTGAGGACGCCTTTCGCCGGGCTCGAGAGATGGCGCGCGGGATGCGCGGCGGTGTGGGAAGGGGACATCGGCGGACGGAGGGTGAGGGAGGAACGAGGACAGACGGCGAGCGGTGAGCGCGCGTGCAGCGCGAGTGCTCGGGAATAAAAGAGTTCCGGTTACGAGAGTGCCTTTGTTCGAGAACGTAAGCGTAAGCGAGCTAGCGTGGAGCTCGCTGGACTCTGACAAGTGGGGGCTCGTCCTCCGAACCCAACTACCCTGCTAGACCAACGGCAAGTCCTGCGAGGCAGTTTACGTCTTCATCTCGCCAGCACGCCGACATGAACGCAAACAACGTGGTCAGCGAACTGCTGGCCCAGACGGACGGCAGTGCCATGGACCGGGAGCGATTGTCCTCGTGTGTGCGTGACGTGCTCCTGAACACTCCGCTACAACAGGACACCGAGGCGCGCACGCAGGAGCCGACGCCTTGGAAGTGCGGCAACATCCAGTTGCCGAAATTCATCGGATATGAGGACAAGCAGAGCCCGACGGACTTCCTCGACAAGTTCGAGAATTTCTGCCTGGTTACGGGCGTTCCGGACAGCAAGCGCGTCCGGCAGGTCCTCCCGGCCGCACTGGAGGGCACAGCGAAGCTTTGGTGGCGCTTTGCGGGAGGCTTCGAAGACTGGGAGAGCTTCGTGAAGGAGTTCCACGCGGAATTTGCGTCGGTCGATTACAAGCATCGGCTGAAGGAAGAACTCGACCGACGCACACAGCACCCGCAGGAAAACTTGCGCCACTTCATCCACGTCATTGCCGAATTCTACGACAGGATCGGCGAGACGGTGTCCGACGAAGAGAAGGTGAGACGTGTCAGGCGTCAGATGCACCCAAAATTTCAAGACTTGTGCGAAGGGCTCACGTTCGCGAATCTGCGCGAGTTTGCGAAGGAAGCCGGCGGCGTCATGGAGCGTGCATGGCACCGCCTCAAGTACGTTCCGCCGCCGCCAAGAACGGACCAAGTTGCCAAGGACCTCGCTTTTGCGGAGCTGCACCCCACAGTGCCCAACCAGTGCCCTCCATCCACGCTGGCTGCCGTGAGCGCTGGGGTGGCCCCTCAGCCATGGTGGCCCCTGCATCCAGCAGCAGTGCAGTCATCCTACTGCAAGGACCAGATGTGGGGTCCAAACACAATGCCCTGCCAGCCAGCACCGCAACTGCCACCACAGTGGGCAGTGCAGCAGCCCCAAACTTTGGCTACCTCGTTTCAACCTATGCCGCAGCCAACACCACAGTGGGCAGCACCGCAGCATCCAACCTGGGCACCACCTCTGCCACAACAGGGTCAACAGTGGCTTCAAACTGCACAGCAGGCCCCAAGCCTGCAGCCTGCCTCCAACAGAGGACAAGTGTGTCAACGCTGTGGTGGGGTTGGACACTCTGCCCGATACTGCGCAACTGGCAGACAACGCAACCAGCAACGCTGCTACAGGTGCAACGAACGTGGACATCTGCAGGCTAACTGCCCGGGAAACGGGCGAGCGTAGAGGCTGACCCGGCCAGCATCTACGAGACTGCCTTGCAAGTTGCAGCAACAGCCGGAGGGAGGGAGCCCTTGCTCGAGCTCACCGTGGGTAACCAGGTATTCCTTGCCCTGTTGGACACTGGGTCCAGTGTTAGTTTAATGGGGGACCCAGCTGTGGTGGCTGCTCAGGCTACTGGTGCAGGACTCAAGCAGGAGACCCATTCCCTCAGGTTGGCAACAGGATGGTCAACCACAACTCAGTCCATCAGATGCCGTATCCGTTGGTCGGGTGGATGCCGCAAGCAACGATTCATCCACATGCCGGGACTGTGCCGTGACATTATCTTGGGCAGAGACTTCTTGATCGCAGCGGGTCTATCAATACATGTGGCCCTCGGAGGTTGGACCTTGGGGACGGAGATTCAGGAGCTGGTCCGCTTTGGCAAATCCTCGGAAGTTCCACCTGTGGCCCTGTCCGAGGAAGTGTACTCACTGGAGGAGCTGTTTGCAGCGCCCAGAGAAGTTGAGACCTGCCCAGAGGAAGCCATGGTCAGGGGGACTCCCGGAGAAAAGGCAGAAGGCGACCGGCGGATCGTGACAGTGCTCAATGACTACAAAGACACTTTCACGGTACAACCTGGACGCACCTCGCTGATCCAACACAGCATCGACACTGGTGATAGCCGACCCGTTCGTTGCAAGATGCGACCAGTAAATGCAGAGAAACGAGCCATAATAGATGAATGCATCAAGGATCTTCTGGATCAGGACCTAATAGAGCCAAGCACAAGCTCCTGGGCCAGTGCCCCTGTCCTGGTGGCCAAGAAAACTGGCGGCTACCGACTCGCAGTGGATTATAGACCACTCAACGCAAGGACTGATGTCCCAGTGCATCCGATGCCCCGGACGGACTGGATCCTGGCACAACTTGGCAAAGCAAGGTGGTTTACTAGCCTTGACCTGTCCCAAGGCTTCTTCCAGATTCCAGTGGCAACACGGGACATTCCGAAGACTGCGTTTCTGTGTCACCAGGGAACGTTCCAGTTCAAACGCATGCCATTTGGTGTAGCCGGAGGCCCAGCCACATTTCAGGCCTTAATGGACAAAGTGCTTGATGGAGTGAAACACAGGTACTGCATGGCGTTCCTAGACGATGTCTTGGTCTTTTCGGAGTCGTTTGAAGATCATGTAGTGCACTTACGGGATGTACTACACAGGATCGCAGAAGCGGGACTCACCATCAATCCCAGCAAAGTGCAGCTCTGCAAGCAGTCGCTTAAATTCCTAGGCCATGTCATCTCTCCGGGTAAATGCCAGCCGGATCCAGAGAAGGTTCGAGCAGTTGAAGAGTACCCCACCCCAACATCAGTCAAACAGCTGCAGGCGTTCTTGGGACTGGTGGGATACTACCGCACATTCATTCCACGATTTTCAGACATCGCAAAACCTCTCACGACGCTGCTGAAGAAGAACGCACCTTGGAGGTGGGACCAGCCACAGCAGGGAGCTTTCAAATCCCTAAAGTCTTGGCTTACAGAAGAGGCAGTGGTGGCCTTGCCCGACCTCAACCGCCCCTTCATCATTGAGACAGATGCCAGTGGCATTGGCATCGCCGCAGTCCTCCTGCAGGAGAATGATGGACACCTCAGGCCAGTGTCCTTTATAAGCCGAACGTTGACAGAAGCAGAGAGCAACTACACCGTACAGGAGTGGGAATGTCTGGCAGTTGTATGGGCACTGGACAAGTTTCGCCCATACATAGAGTTTGCCCACTTTGAGGTACACTGCGACCATGCATCACTCTCATGGATGTTCCACACGGAGCAAACCTCCAGCAGAGTGAAGAGATGGGTGCTCCGTCTGCAGGGCTTTAAGTGCATCGTCAAGCACAGGCGGGGCAAAGCTAACATCCCTGCTGATGCTCTAAGTCGTTGCCCAGTGTCTGCTCCAGAGCCTCCTTCACCGTCTACTGCTGAGGACTGGTTTCCGATCGAAGTGAGTGAACCCGTTCCTTCAATTCGATTTGAGGAGGTTGCCGCCTCAGAGTCTGTGGACATATCGCTGCTGAGGGATGGCAAAAGGTTGGCTGCAGAACAACGAAAGGATGAGCTTCTGAGAACAGTAATTGACTTCATGGAAAACAACTCTTTACCCAGTGATATTAGGGAGTCGCGTAGAGTGCAAGACCTGGCAGCAGATAGTGAGATTGACGACACAGGTCTCCTGCTGTACGTGGGCCAGAGCAACAAGGTTCCGTGGCTACCCCTCCAACTGAGATCACTGGTGTTACAGGTGGAGGCACGCGACTATCCACTTAGCTGCTTTCATGCATGGATACCTTTAAAGGGAGCCCTGCAATCATAATTAAGCGTCTACCTTTTTTGCGGTTTCCACGTCCCTCGGGGTTCGGGCAAGCCAGCGGGCACGGAGAGAGTCACTAAATACCAGCGCGTCATATTTTAACCGGACGACGCGGAAACCTCCTCCACCGACGGGGGCGACCCGCGGTACCGAAAGCGCGCGTAATGTGACGTCTTAGGTCCTGGGCTTACTACTGGTCAGAGCCGCTAAAAGCTTCTTTTTAGTCGAAATACAAAATATAAGTGGCGCGAACCAATTCAATTATTTATAAAAGTAGTTTTTGTTCAGTGTTTGAGATCAGAAAAGAAACAAATGCAGTTTATAAAGCACGGAAACAAGAAATGATCCGTCGACATACCCGCCACCAATCGGTGGAAAAAACGGTGCCTACTAGAAAGGAGTAGTGGGATCACGCGCCGACACGGAAAGGTCCCGGATGTACGCGGCGGCGCTGCGGCCGTAGGGACCGAAGGACCCGGCCGGCTCTGAGCGTCCCCAAGGCCTTCGGTGAGCAGCTTTGTCTTGCGGTTTGGCCGTTTCGCGGTATGGCAGCGCGAAGTGGCTCCCATTCTGAACTGATCTTTACCCCGTGTTTGCTGTCGTTTGTGGCCAATGAAGTGTCAAGCCGAATTTGTGTTTAATCGCGCAGCAAAATCAATGAGAGCCGCTCCGGCTGCCCGCTACATACAGCCTATCCAGAACACGCTTTAGTGGCGCCCTCTCGCGCCGTCGACACGGAGTACGGCAGCCGTGAGCGCTCGCTCAGCTCACCACCCCTCGTCTAGTTCACGGCCACTCAAGCAACCAAGGACGTCATGAAGGAGGTTATTTTTTGCTTGTTTTTGTAATTTTAGTTTGCCTATAACTTCTAAAATAAATCGAAATTCGAGAAAAGAAAAGTGTCATTAAGTTACTACGTTCAGTGTGCTCAGGTTTGGTGCAAATTAAAAATGAGTAAAACAGCCATTGCAGGGCCCCTTTAAGACGCTCCGACGGACTGAGAGGCGATTCCACTGGCTTGGAATGAGGGCAGATGTGTCTCGTTACGTTCGTGCCTGCAAGACATGCCAGGCCTTCAAGCCACGACGACAAAACCGAAGGGCCTTATGGATAGTTCTTGGGCCACTGGCCCCATGGAGCACTTGAGTGTCGACCTCATCGGACCGCTTCCTGCCACAGCCAAACAGAACAAGTACATCCTGGTCATCCTCGACAAGTTCACG
This sequence comes from Ixodes ricinus, assembly GCA_037355805.1. Taxonomy (NCBI): domain Eukaryota; kingdom Metazoa; phylum Arthropoda; class Arachnida; order Ixodida; family Ixodidae; genus Ixodes; species Ixodes ricinus. Next base: position 11,269 of record JAZHYW010066452.1, read on the forward strand.
AAGTTCATTGAGCTCTCTCCTCTCCGGGCACCAACATCTAGAGCCATTGTGGAGCGGATGGTGGACATCTTCTGCCGACATGGGGTGCCCCAGAGTATCTCCAGTGACAACGGCCAACCGTTTGTAAGTGGATTGTGGAAGGGTGTGCTCAAGCACTGGGGCATTGCAGAACGCCATACGGTACCGTACAGACCAGCAGGCCAGACAGTCGAGCGGCACAATGCCACAGTCAAGCAGGCTATTGCAGCCTACTGTGGCACCCACCGTGACTGGGACAGGCGCCTCCCAGAGGTGGCGTTTGCCATGAGGACGTCTGAGAGTGTGGTGACCGGATACACGCCAGCCTTCCTCTGCTACGGCCGAGAACTTCGAACCCCGTGGGAGTTTCGCCCACACGAACACTCCGAGACCCAGCCGTCCACTTCTCACGTCTTCAGTGCAGAGCTCAGCCAGCACCTCAAAGACGCCCTCGACTTTGCGAGAGACCACCAACGCAAGGCGCAGGAGACACAGCGACGACACTACAACCGGAGGCGACAACAGTGTGAGTTTGCTGTGGGGGACTTCGTTCTGCGAGACTCACACACGCTGAGCAACGCCAGTCGGGGAATAACTGCCAAACTTGCCCCTCGACGCTCTGGACCCTTTGCCATTGCGGCCCGGGTAGGGGAAAACGTGTACAGACTGAAGGACCCTACGACGGGCCGACGGTGTGGACTTGCCAATGTCGACCAGTTGGTGCGGTACTATGACTCGTAGGCATCGCTATTCACATTATGCACAGATTAAGGAGGGGGATCTGTTAGGAGAGGCATGCAGTTGCATGCCTTGCCACGAGATGGCGCCACGGCGGCAGGGTGAGGACGCCTTTCGCCGGGCTCGAGAGATGGCGCGCGGGATGCGCGGCGGTGTGGGAAGGGGACATCGGCGGACGGAGGGTGAGAGAGGAACGAGGACAGACGGCGAGCGGTGAGCGCGCGTGCAGCGCGAGTGCTCGGGAATAAAAGAGTTCCGGTTACGAGAGTGCCTTTGTTCGAGAACTAGCGTAAGCGAGCTAGCGTGGAGCTCGCTGGACTCTGACAATAGGCATAAGTCGATTCCTCATGCCGCCGAGTCGCTGCAACGCATCGCGACGCCGGACGCAGCGGCCACCACGTGTGCGTCTTCTTCGAGCTGTCGAACTCGGCAGCACACACGGAGGAGCTCAAGGCAAGTGTTAGTGACCGCGGCTATGCACTGTTTGACATCGACCTTCTGTCCTGTGCCGCCGCCAAAGCTGTGCGTGTAAAGGTGCGGAGGGACTTGAAGCTTGTTGAAAACGCAGCACGAAGAGCTGGCCTCGCCTGCACCTACTCCTTGAACTGTGAAAAGTGCAGTTCGACACACCATTTCGAGACTTCAAAACTGACAACTTCGGGCTTCTATGAAGTCAATGTGAGGATCGTGGTACGGCCTTACGGTGCATCGGGAAAGGGCAGCTGCGGGGTACTTTGTGTGCTACGCTCAACCTGCCGAAGCCACCTACAAAATTCTCGCGGTGCAATGCGGAACTACTCGCCTACGTCAGCGCCGTCACTGAAGAGTCAATGAAACGTGCTGCAAAAGAAGCGGTGGAGCTGAATGACGGAGATAAGGATATCGCTATTGCCCTAGACAGAAGCTGGCAGAGGCGAGGGCACACCTCACATAATGGCATTGTGTCCGCCACCAGTGTTGACTCTGGCAAAGTTTTTGATGTAGAAGTCATGACAAAGCATTGTTCCATGTGCACGTCGAAAGGCAACTCTTGTGGTGCGGAACATGAGCATAAATGCCAGCGGAACTATGAATGGTGCTAGCGGCGGCATGGAGACCGCAGGAGCTTTATCAATTTTTCAAAGAAGTGAAGAGCTGCATGGTGTTCGGCACGTAGTACCTGGGGATGGCGATAGCAAAGGCTTCCTAGCAGTGCAGGCAGCAAAGACCATACGGCGATCTTGTTGAAATTTGCAAGTTGGAATGTATTGGGCATGTTCAAAAGAGAATGGGCACCGATTGCGAAGGCTGAAAAGAGAAAACAAAGGGAACAAGCTCTCCGATGGCCAAATGATCTCTGGCCGAGGGCGCTTGACGGATGCTATGATTGACAAACTTCAGATCTATTATGGCTTGGCCATTAGAAGACACGTTGGAAGCTTGGACGACATGCGAAAGGCTGTGTGGCCCACATACTTCCACATGGCGTCCACAGATGCAGATCCATCCCACGGCCTCTGCCCAAAGGGTGCCGACACATGGTGCACTTTCAACAAGAGCGAGATGAATGGTGAGCCTTACATCCACAAGAATTACCTCCCGGCAGCGGTTCTTGAGGCTCTGAAACCAATTTACCAACAACTTGCTAAACCTGAGCTTCTCAAGAAATGCCTGCATGGAAAGACTCAGAACGCAAATGAGTCGTTCAACAATGTCGTTTGGGAGCGCGCTCCAAAGAATGTGTTCCTTGGACTTGAAACATTGAAGATTGCTGCAATGGATGCTGTACTGACTTTCAATGATGGCAGCATTGCCCGAGCCGACATTTTCAGGTTGTTTGGTGTCTCACCAGGATTCTTCACGGTGCAGTAGTTGCGGACGCTGACCGGCGACGCTGCTACTTCGCAAACAGGGCTGCACAGCCTCGTTACAAAGAGGCCCGCAAGCAAGGCGGCAAGCAAAGAAGAGAACTAATGACTGTGAAGATGACTACCTGGCTGGTGGCTACTGAACTGATCTCATCAGAATGCATTTCTAGAGTGCAAGTCCGTAATAGCTCTTTTTTTCACTTCAAAGCCAATTATCTCAGAATAACAATTTTTGCGACGTTGACTTTCTCTGAAACCATTAAAGTTAGAACATTATTTTGCCCACTACTAAGACAACACAAGGGCGTAGTCTACTGAACTAGAATTATAAAAATTAATGCAGGTAACTTCGCTTGACAAGCTGCTTATTGTCCATTTTGGCTGTAAAATTAGGAGGGTACACTAAAAACAAAAGCAAAAAAGAAATAAACTATACATAACAATAATCTAGTTCAGTAAAGAGAACACTAAGAGCTGAAAACAATGATACCAACACGAATCCTCTAACCCTAGCCAATCCTGAAAAACGGGTCACATGTATGGCTAAATTGCATGGGAGGCATAGGGCCTACCCTGTTCACTTGACTCGTCAAGCGTTTCGCATTGGCAGGTATTTAAATGTCACAAAGCAAAATCTCCTCCTGAAGATAACGCCACCTAACATATTTCACCTTCCATCCAGATGCACAATCATTTAAATACTGTTTTTTCTTTCTTAGTACCATTGAAATTTGAAATTCGTTGCCCGGTGATGTTTGTTTAACTGCCATTGCGTGAATTTTTGTCCGCCATTAAGAACTATCGATAGTGTTTGTATTCACTACTGTTCATTTATTCTTGTTGATTGTTTCGTTTTTCTGCTTGTAGATTTATTTCAAAAGCCCCATGGGTGCAGTATTTTAAAATAATATAGAACAGATAAGTAAGTTGAACACGATTTCTAGCCAATAGCTGCATCGGAACAAACGAGTAATTTATGCTTATTGCCCACAGAGCTGAAATGAACTGCTAGGGGCATTGGGTCTCCTGCCCTGCCCTGCTGCAGGTGAAGGGGACAAGCCCCTCCCACAAAGCTCTCTGCTCGCCATGATTGGTGGTCTCCCCTCTCCAGCATTCACTCTGCTACAGTGGAAAGGGTGAAAGGATTTCTGGAGGAGCTTGTTTCGAAAAGAAACCCGTCCCATATTTTTGGCTTCATTTGCTATTTTCTTTTTAGCACCGAAAGATACCCCTCCTATAGTGCTCAATGTTAGAATCAAGGAGGACCTCCGCGAGATGCAGCTAGTTAGCTATGCCATATATGAGTGAACATTGCTGACTAGGAAGTATGGTCATGTTTTGCTTCCTTTTCCTCGCTGCGCTGACAAGTTTAGTAGAAAAACATAATCTAAAGATAGCATCTGTTTTAACTTTTCTCGATTGTACATTGAAAGTTAGCCCACTTTTATTTTCACCGTATTTGCTCTCAATGTTAGGTGGACTATCTCTCGTGATATCACGGTATACATGGCTCGCATTGACATCACGTCAGTGGCTATTGCGGTAGCCCTGCCGGCGAGCACCAGAATTGCCACCGGCGTAATGCCGTCACGTCACACGCGAGTCGCTCGTAGCAATCATTTGCGCGAAAACAAACGATGCCGTGACGGTGGCACGAGCGATTCGAACGTGCGTGTACTTCAGATCCTTCACGTGCTGGCCCTGGCGATCCTGGTGAGCATGCTGCTGCGGCCGGAGCTGTTTGAGAAGCTGTACGGAACGTCCCCGTCGTCCCCCGGCCAGCACTTCTCGGCGGCTTCATCACCCACTTCCGCCCCAGCGTCTACAGCCACGAGTTCCCGGACATGAGCGCCGACGCCCGATTCGGCAGCATCCGGGACCGTGAGTGGCGCCCTCTACGATCTGCTTCGCTCCACGTGCGAGCGCAGCTGAAGATCTGACCGCGAGATGCTGCTCCAAACTATTGCACCTGGAACGCGTCTGACTCGTGCGTTTACTGCATCCCAAAAAGTGGTTCCTCGATTTCCGCCCGACGCACGTCCTAGAAGCATCCGTGGTGGGTGGGGCAGACGACCGATCTGCTGCAGGTCACTGTCCGGCTTGGCAGTTTACGGAAGCTTTGGCAGTCGAGCGTTGGGACGCTGCGACGACTGGCAACGCTCGCGTCCGCTCGTGCTTTCGGCAGCATTTCTACGACCGACCGCAGAGACTGTGACACCCACAGCGCGACACTCCGGCTTTTGTTACGTCGTTTGTTGCCACTTTGGGACTGCTTTGGATGTATGGGCGAAATAGAACACACCGGTCGCAGACGCGTTCCAGGCGCCATACTACACTTGCACTGCACGAGCGCACATGCTTGGCAGGGACTCTGCAAACGTCGGAGCTCAGTTTTATTGCTTCAGCTACGCTTTGCGCGTCTTGCTGCAGAATGTGTGAACGCAAGTAAGTGGGGAGGGGGGGTAGCACTAAAATATTTTTAAACTTTGCATAGAAACGCAGGAAGATGTGAAGAAAAACGCCCTTTAGGGAGATGCGGGTCGAAAAGCTGACAGTGTTTTGCAAAAGTATTTGATGTATAGAAATAATTAGTGTCGGTTATGATTGCAAAATTAGTCAAATACTTTTTCCTCCGCATAGTTCTTCAAGTTGTTACGTCGCTCGCCATCACAATTACATTAACAAGTGAGCCTAGCCGTCTCCTCTCCATTGCAGTCTTTGTAGCTTCAATTTATCGCAAAATTTATTAACAAAATATTATTTTCCACAGTGCGAAAGGGAATATCTAGATTGTTAGAGGCGGGGTTTATGCCGCACGTCCGGGAGCTTCCTGGCTCGTGACGACGACCATTCCCCGAAGTGAAGAACCCAGGGGTCCAGTGGAGGTGGGAGAATTGGTAACGTAACGAACGGTTTAATTACATGGTTGCGATACAGTCGTCAAATCCGAGAGAACTCCGGAGCAGCCTCGCGCTCCGCCTTATATAGGGGTCCGTTTTCTCCCTCACTCCCCGCCAGGGCAGCAAGTGCGCAGCAGCAACCCGCCGTCAAGTGCGCCGTAGCAAGGTCCGCCGCGTCGTAGCCAGCAGTGCGTCGTAGCCAAAGTTCTCCGCAGTTAGGCCAGGCCTCTCTCCCTTCCGGAGCGCACCAAGCCGCACGCACGCACACACGTCCCGTTGACGTCACGGGCGCGTTGAGACCTGTCTCCGCAGGCGCAGACACGTAGGCGACGGTTCCGTACTCGTCGGGACTCGTTTCGCGTAGGCCCCGTCCAGCAGGCGACGTTCCCGGACAGATCATGACTCGTTTCCGCAGCGTTGAAACTCGGAAGAAGGTCGCCGAAGGTTCCATTCTTAACAAGATGTATGGTGAAATTTGAACGAAGAAGAAGTAAGAAATAGATGGTGCTATGGAGAAATTCGAACGAGTTTTTCTTTTGTGTAATTTTAGGGGCATCTTCACAGTTTGTTTGCAAGAATTTCTGTTCTTAATATTGTCCTATCATAACCAAATTTGGCATGCATATACTTTAGAATATGTAGAATGAAATACCATAAAATGCCAGGGAAGTTCCCTCCCTATTTGTACTGAAAACTGGGTTAATCTAGATACAGGCGCTAATGTGTAATTTGCAGGAATTCCCAAATTTTGGAAATATAGTAGTGGGCAGTTGAGCGAAGTAGGCGTTTCACGGTATTGTACGGCTATGTATCTAGGTTTGCTTAGTATGTATATTATTTTATAGTTTTGAAAACTTCAAGAAACGTTTATTAGCCTCTTGAAATGGCTTTTTTTGCTATTTTTAATTGATTTGAAATAAAAAAAGCGTTGCGCACATTATTTTTGTTGTTAATTGCACTCTGTGGCTTAAAAGGAGTGAATTAGTTTATTTAACTAGGCTTTTATAAATGTGTTGCTACGCGTCACGTGTGCACAAGGACATGGTTTTTCTGCATATTCATTGCATCGGGAACCTAAAAGCAAGCAATATCAAATTTAATGCCAGATTTATAAAGAGAAGATTAATCACCATAAACTTTAAAATTTTACTTTCAATATTGTTAATAATAATAGTAAAAAAAGCTTTTCCCTGGCGCATGTCCCATTAAAAGTTGTGTTTTTTTAGATGTGTCTGACGATAGGGAGAACACCTTCATATCCTTCTCAAAATTGGAGGCTTAACGTATAGAGCAGTGTATACAGTGAGGGGAAAACATGCCTACACTTTTTCATTGTGAGAAACTGCCTTCTTTGTTTTCCCCGTCATAGATGTTGCCTTTCTCCTTATGCCAGCTAAGAACTCTGAAGCTTTCAAACAGGAAGAAAGTTTGGAATACCAGATGCAGTCTGTGCTCTTTGCTTTTACTATAAGGCATAAGGGACCAAAATTTTGTCTGTACTAGTGAGAATGGCTTAACATGTGAGAGTGAAAGTATGTGGACCTGCGTGAATACCTTGTCAGTGACCCTTCATTCCTCTAAGCCTGAGTTTGTCCAGCGGTTCATAGTTTGTTAGGAATTCCGAGCAATTACGCTGCAAGCACATTGTCATAGCCCTCTCCTTAAAGTACTAGTTGCAACAGGTTTGTAGCAAAGGTCTCCTTCTTTTAAATGTTATTTGCTTGATGTCAGCAGCCGCAGTGGCTCTATATGTATTCGGGAGTATGCTTTCAGCCAGTAAACAAGTGCAGAGTTGATGCTCATCACCCCAATCTCGGTAGAAGTAGCTTTATTCGATCGACGCCAACACTACTCTAGTGTCGGACACCGGAGCTAAATCATCGTCTCAGAATATCACCCTTCCGAGGACGCACTTCCTTACGGCGTCAGTTTATGCACGCTTGTGTCTTCGAAATCTGCAACGAACGTGACGTTGTTCGGTTGTCTTCCAGAAGATGTCCACGTGGCACTGGCGATCACCCTCTGCACCGCATCATCACCCTGCTGCTTCTATATGGGACCATATGGGTGAGTGACGTTCGGCCGAGAGTACAATGCCTCGAACGCGCATTCGACTAGTGTGTTTGGAGCGTCACGTGGTCGGACGTTAGCCATCCCGGCGGCTGGGCGTAGAAGTTCTGGAAGAAAGCACGGGAGAATAAGCGGCGTCGCCGTTCGCGGGTCCAGACTCCCGTCCGGCAACAACATGACGCTTCTGTAACGTCGTCAGGCGGAAATGGAGGGACTGCTTTTAATGCGCGGTAAGTGCACCAGTCGGAGACACGTTCTTAAGGCGAGGTAGCTCTGGCCGAGATGTTTTTTGCGACCCGAGAAGGGGTACTTGGTGGACTAGTTGGCAGCTAGCAGGGCTGTGCACTTCCCGGTTTTAACCGGAAGCCACCAATAAACATCCGCCGGCGACAAAGATGCATAATTGCTCAATGCTGGAAGACACTGGTCGTGGAATATGTCTGCCCTAGTGACGGCCGTTTCTTGGAAGCTCCTTCCCCATAGAGGTTCGAGTACTCGTCGACTTTATTTATTTTTACACAATGCGCGAGACTGGTGTTCCGCAAAATCAGCTGGAAAAGAACTACCAGGCACAGACCTTACAGGCGATGTTTCTCCTGCCTCTTTGCGGATATCAAAGCGTTGCCAGCAACATGGACCCGTCGGGACCACCCTGCCGAAAACCGCCGACGTGTGCGTCCATGCCCCGCCTTTCCGATGCGGCCGGAAAGCACGGGACCTTTCCCTCTAGATTATTACTTTAACTCCGTGGTTACAGGAGCGCGTTACCGGGAGGGGGCAAGGAGCCAGAGACAGGAAGGCAAGCCTGACCTTCTCTCTCCCACATGATGCAGGGCCACCCCAACTACCTGATGCCCTTCTTCTGCCTCCAAGTGTTTGACTTCCTCCTGTCGGCCCTGACGGTGGTGGGCTACTTCTCGCATGCCGGACGTGCGCCGCCTGGTGGCCTCGTCCAGGGACTCTGCCCCTGCAGCGCGAGCGGCTGCCTCGGCTCCCAGTGGCTCTGCACCGTCGTCATGCTCGGCTTTGTCGCCTGCATGATGCCTGCTCAAGGATGCGTAACTGGGAGCGTAAAAAATGGAAAGACGTTTGCCATTCCTCTGTAATGCTGAATTTGAGCTCAGCTCTTAAGGAGGAGAGGGAAGGTTCAGAGTGGCGATGATTTCTTGTAATCTGCGCTGGCCTATTTAGAGGAGAATTCCCGCTAAATTTAGTGGGGATCATTTTCTGCTAAAACGTGCGACCCAACTAAACAGTGAGGTCACTCCGTCAATTGACGCTACTTGCGTGAGCTAGGACATGGTATCGCTAACGCTAGGCCCTGCCCCGAAGGCAACAATTTTAGTCGCCCTGCAGCCGAATACGCATTCATCCACGTAGTCTTGCAGTGGCTTAATTGCCGCCCAATCCTCATCCGTCTTCTTGCCGCGCCTCTCGTTGTCTCAGCGTTTAATTAAAAAAATTTCAACGATAGACGCAGGCGTGTGCGGACGCTCCGACGCGCCAGCGTGTTGGGTACCAGCCATGTCGTCCATGCTGTGAAACGAAACCTAGTTTCGTTTCACAAAACGAAACACGGACTGTGCCACGTGGTTTGACCTACACTGGCCATTTATTTGCTAGCTTCGCCGGAGCTCGGGACTCTCGCTAAAGTCTGCCAGAATTTAGGAAGAAAATTTGAATTGGTGCATAGTTATTCGCCAATTCAATTTTCTCAATAAATTCAGAGAATACACTGCGTTTTACTCGCGTAATTTGTGTCTGGCATTAATTTGTGCGTTACGAGACGAGCCCGTAATTTCCCGGGCAAATTCTTAGTTCCTCAATTCGTAGCCGGCAAATACAATTGCAGGGGTGCACGCTGCGCCATTTGGCGCCGTATTTTGGCAACAGACGATTGTTCGTCGCCCATTTTGTGAAACTGCTACAGCCAATACTTCGCCAATTCGTGCTCTAGTCGCACGACGTGCTCCGGAAGAATTCTATTTTTGTCTGGTTTCGGCTTTTATTGACTGGAGCTGGCAACAATGAGTGCGTTTAGCTGCGGTCGCCTCCGCTACTTTGTTCACGCTACTTTCCTGTGTATCCCGAGCCCGAAGCTTGCAAAAACACTTCTGGGGTCGGATTCCCAGCGCTGCACCACCTGCGACTGGCTTGCTATTCTTCAGCCATGTTGCTACAAGTCTGCCGAGGTGAGGTCGAAATATTAAGCGCCAGATTGCCTGAGGCTCTAAGGCTCGGGTTCCGACGCCAGTCAGTTGAAAACACATTAGCAAAGATTCCTTTTAAAGGCCATCGCGAAGTTGGAACAGCTGCCTGCAAGATGAATCGCGATTTGATTGAATCCGAAACGTGAGTCCCATCCGGCAACCTTGCCGTCCAGCAGCCTCACGCGAGCGTAGATCTGCTCGCTGCATTTTAACCTTGCTCCTGCTTATCGCTGAATATGATAACTCCGCACTATAGTCTGCTGCTCGGGAGTATTGAGTTGTGCAATAGGATAAACTCAAAAATTTTTGCCCTGTTCCTCACAAGAACTGCACGTCCGTTTACGCACGCTTTCACATAATTCGACATATAATTACTATGTCCAGCACGTGTGTTGAAGTTCGACACAGCGTCATTTGCATTTTGAGCACTTGAAAGCCACTAGAAAGGACATCAAGGCCACTATCTTCAGGAAACATGCCATGGTACTTGCTTTTGGTCCTCATTAAGGCCAAGTGTGATCTATTACACTGTTATCCCATCTACCTATAGGTTCCTAACCACACATGTTCATCTGTGCTCCTAAGCACAATTGAAATTGCCCCGTGCTCGTTCTAAGGCCCAAGCTAGTGCGATGAAAACTGATTTGAGCTGCTCCTAGCCTGCTCCAGAATGAACTCAGCTGCTCCCACCCTGCTCCAAAACAGCTGTTTCAGCTGCTCCCGTGGCTGCTCCCAACGCATTTCATGAGTCCCACCTCTGCAACTGTTATCCCCAGCCCACCACACAGACCTTGAGCACCCATACGTCTCCCCTCGCGCCACAGGCGACGTGATGGCACCGCTCTGGTCCTGCTACAAGTATCTGAGGCTGCGGCAGGACACCAACCTCCCGACCTGGAGTCGGACCGAGGTAGGTTCCCCTTCCGTTTGCTTCAGGATTGTAGCGAGGCACTCTTTCACGGTGCCTCGCAACAGGCTTACGCCGTAAGAAGCTGACGAAAGCCCGCATATTTTGCTTCCAGGTGTTGTCTGAACCAGGTAGGGACGCTTCTGTACCTTTGAGGCTGGGTAGCGCTGTACGCTGTACCGTAACTGGAATGACATCCATGATGCGCTTTAGTGCCGTGTTCTTCATTGCGACAGTTGATTGCGAGCTGACACGCATCGAGCTTTACTTGGCTTTGGGCTGGTTGCTGCACGGTCGCGTGGAGCAGGGTTTGCTCGGTGATTGCGTTGTCGCCTGAGTTGTTGGGTAGTGCACGACATAAATGCCTGAACCAGCCTTTCCTTGTACCGTGATCCATTCTTTTATGTCTCGTCGCTGCAGCAAAAGTCATTAGTGTTGAGCAGTTTCTGCAGGAGCTGTAGCGCAGAACCTGCTCTGTCCTCGTAAGATTCAGCTGCCGGACTATCTTCTGGGGTTTTTACGCGACCAGACTGGATACATGCTTTGCTTATGCTTAACTCTCTTGTACCACGCCGTCGAATCGACTTTTGGATCAAGATTTAGAGCTCCGGCGAGTGCCTGTGACGCATCTCTGACAAGTTATGTGCATCTGGTGGTTAGAATAGACACTCAGTTTCAATTTCTGCAGTTTTTTTTTCCTACGAGAAAGCGGATTATTGTAACCAAACACGCAGCCGCGAAGAGACGCCCAGCTACAACCACATTAGAGGCTCCAGACTTCCGATTGTTCTGCCCATAAGTCTTCACGGCAAGGCTAGAGGTTGGCGTAGTAGCAAGTTTACTGATGGCGTTCACCTATTACAGCCGCAGTTGCGAGATGCCCCCTCCTGCTCCCCGCAAGAGAAAAGGGTGCAGGAAAGAAGGGAAATCGTTTTAATCGAATGTGACAAAGCTCGCTCACTTAAGCGCGCAGCTTGCCGCTGTATTTTGCGAGAGACACTGCTTTTAGTGGGGACTGCAACGTAACAATGTCGCCATGTTTAAATAATGGTTTGGTGCCTTTTCGAGCAAAAGATTGAGGGCCCTGCGCTATATCCAGAACGGGTTGACGTTTAGACAATAAAAGAGGTGCTAGAATTTTGTTACAGCACTTTACAGGCTGGACAGTTGCTGGAACCTCTAAAAATTGCCGCATCTTCACGTGGTGAATGATGTTGATTGGGGCGAAGCTCCCGTGGTGCTTGTCTGCGAGACGCTGAGTCAGCATGCCGAGCCTTGCTTCGTTTTCATCCATGTCAGAAAGAATGTGGTATGGAACGGTTATATACACATTTGAGCATCAGACCGGCAGCGCCCTCTCGTCTATAAACGTTCAATGCATGCAAAGTTTAACGCGATTATATACGCATTTGACCGCAGCTCTCCTGTATAGACGTTGAGCAGCCACGTGCAACGTTTCATCCATGACATCCCCAGCTCTTGAGTTACTACCACATCTCAGAGCCCCTACTCGTCCCGCAGTCGTCCGAGTGGTTAAGCAAGCGATGGACTAGAAATTCCTTGGGGTCTCCCCGACAGGTTCGAAACCTGTCGACCGCGCCAACAATTTCTTTATCGTTTTTTTTTTCATTTTTTTTTTTATTTTTTTCCTACACGAGCACGTGCTCACGTGCTCGTGAGCTCACGAGCAGGAGCACCGACGCCAGACGGCATACGGACATGGCTTCCCTAAGCGAGCTTCGCCCCTAAAAACTTAAACTCCCACCCCTGCCGGCTGGGCTGTTTTTTTTTTTTACGTGAAATGGAATGTATGAGCAAGGATGAAAACAATGTTTTATCTCCTGTTACTTTTTGATGCCTTTTTTTTTTTCTTTTTGTTTAGGCGACTTTGCTTATTGTTTCTTCGTTGTTTACAGACTGGCGAATTCTGTCGTTTAACCCGCGCTTACAGCGAACGCAGAGGTGTAGTAGTTACTAATGAACTTGTATGATGACTGCGACAGCAAGAAAGTCGAGTTCTGACTAAAAGTTGAGTAAGGCCACCAAAAGAGGACTTTAGAGGCGTAGTAAAGGCCACAGCATAGTAGTTGTCTCCGAAATATTCAGACAAGAAGTATGAAGACATCCATTACCTTTTTGCCAATAAAATAGTAAATAAGTACTTTTTCACAGAGCATGCCACTGTAATTGAGACAAAAATTTGCCTCAGTATGAGGGAAAGAGAAAAAACCAGCACTAGAAGGGCCAAGGAGCCATCGTTAAAATTTGTTTAAAAGACATTAAACGTCACTTTGGGCCAAGGAGGTTATAAGGCAGGATATTATCTACAAGCCCATATGAAGCGATGTAGAAGTAGGTTGGCCACAAACATTCCTCGCCTTCGCAAACAGAAATGCTAATGGGTGCCAGCAGTAAAGACCGCATTTACCACGACAATGAAAGCTACTCTCGCGTAATGAACGCACCTAAATCGCTCTCAAAATTTTCGACTTTTTGTTTCCCTCGGCGACATAAACGACCCCCAACTCGGACGTCAATATTTGACTCTCCTTCCACGCCAAATGAACGCACTTTTCTATCCTGGTGCAGCGAAGGTCGCGAACGCATGTGCAGCGTGAGCGTAAACAAAACGCCTCAGAAAGTCAAGCGAAAAATTTAAAAAAGATCCAACAAAAGCAAAAGCAAAAACAAAACATGAGATTTTTTTTTTTTTTTTTGGCACATGCGCAGGTTTGGGTTTGCTAATGGTCGCTAAGGCGCAAGGAGTTAAGCAGGAGGAGCGGAGAAGCCTCTCGCCTGTCAAAGCGAAACCAAACGGGGCTTGCTGTATAATATGGCGGTGTAATCCATCAGAACAAGAGAAAAGAAAACAGACAAACAAAGGAGCTTTTTTTTCTTTTCTTTCTTCTTCTTTGCACAGCGCAGGCTGGCTATGCAGCCGCGCGGCCGTCGCTAGTTGTTGAGGGAAAGAGAAGCGGCGAAGCCCTCGACTAAGCAAAGCGAAACAACTTGGCGAAAGACGGCAAAAAAAAAAAAAAATCACGGAATTAAGAGAAAAGAAAAAGCAAAGAGGAGCTCTTCTTTTTTCGCACGAGCAGTCTGTTTCGACGTGCCGCTGTGCAAAGGAGACAAAAAAAGCAGAAAAGCCCTCGCACTGCAAAGCGCACATAATGAAGACATCCTGCTTCCGCCTCCTCCGCACTTTAAAAAGAGAAGCAGAAGCCTCGAAATGAACACACTTTTCTATCCTGGCAGCGAGGTCGCGAAAGCATGGGCAGCGTGGGCAAACAAAACAGCCTGCAAAAGGTGGGAAAAAAACAACACAGAAGCAAAAAAGAAGAGGGTATTTTTTTTTTTTTGTACATCGCAGTTTGGCTTTGTGTCTCGCACTGCCAGCAAAGAGATAAAAGTTACTTCTGATTTTGCGATAAAAGGTCCGACATTACAGTGAAAACGACGCAAAAATTTTACCTCGTAATGAACGACCCCCCAACTTTGCTCAGATTTTTCGGAAAAAAAATGTTCATTATGCGAGTAAATACGG
>JAZHYW010066454.1:0-13205 GCA_037355805.1 Ixodes ricinus
TTTGATTCCTCTTCTTCCGTTCGCTTCACTTCATCATTGCACATCAGGACAGGTTATAGCCACTTTGCGACTACTGCGTCCTTCTCCCCAGCATATGACTTTGAGGGGCTTGTCAAGGCTCGCTTCAGTTGCTCGGCATCTCGGTAAGACAAGACAAGGTCGGTAATGGCAGCTCAATCTGGCGCGTGTTTAAAGCGTCTATAAGTATGCAAGGCTCATTCAGGTGAGTTTGTACTACCAGAAATGAGGCGACACAGTTCGTACAAAGCTTCAGCGCAGGTCTTTCTCGGGTTAAAATTGCGCAGATTCCGTTTTGTTTAATCTTTATCTGCCTTTGTGCAGGGATTGGAGTGCTTCCAACAGAGGGAATACTTTCGACAGGGTCTATGACGGTGGCTAAGTCCGCCACATCACTACTTTATCATAAATGCGAACGAAGCGAAAACACGAGAGCAGTGTTTTTCATGCCTGCACTGACGTCACAGCAGCTGCAGTGCAGGAATCAAGGGTGGCTTTGCTGCTGAGGACGTACCTTTTGAAACGTATGTTTTGTACCACCGAATTTCTTGCTTTTGACAACAAAAAAAAAAAACAAGTTGAAATAAACACCAGCATGCAATGACGTTGCTTGCAAGACATGTCTAGCTCCAGCTCAGCCGAACTTTCTTTCCTGGCCGTTTGAACGTGACGAAGTCGTAGACATTCACGGTTGTTACGGGATCATTATGAACGCTCTCCATGATTCACGCAACGAATGCGAAAAACAGCGTTTCAACAGGGGCTTCTGGCCAGTGCCATTTTCAGCTTTCGTGCGCATGGCATGCATGTGATTTGCTCGCTTACAGAAGCGACGAACAAGCGCGTCCTCCGCTGTGGAGATCGCACGCTGGACTGTAGATTTGTAAACATTGGAATGGTGCATAGACTGAACTCTAACTCTGCTGCTGAATATTCCACACCACATGCTCTTTATAAACAAAAGATGGTCAATAAAATGGCCGACGTGTCAAGCGGGTGATACAAGCCAACGAAGCCAAACCAGCGTTGAGCTGAGTTAAGTATCTGGATAAAATTCACGCTCGACGTTTTGTAAAAGTACCGATATGGTACCGACAACCACTGTTGATAGAACTATCAGGCACGTGCCACGAACAATTGCTGCACCGTCATTTGCTTTGACCTCACGGGAAGCTCAGATGTGCATTAGACATTTACGCCGCTTGCAAGCCATGGTTGAGCCAACTAAAGGAAACAATTGTGGTTGTGTGTATGTTTATACAGCCTGAAGTTAGTCTGCCACACCGGCCGACTTGTCTCTCAGCTGCAGATAAACAATTTAGCCAGTGCATTAGAACTGCTAGCCTGGGGTGTTAACGTGTCCCACGCAGTAGTGATACAGGACCGCACGCCGGTACGATGCTCATCAGATCGAAACGGGCAGAGGTAGGGTTTGATATGGTATCCCTGGGTTCTGCAGCACGAGTTTTCCTCCATGTGCTCCGAGCTGGTGTGCCTCACCTCGGCCACCGATTGGTGTGCCCGTTAATGCCACTCGGCCACCGATTCCTAAGACCAACACAATCACATCAAGATACTTTACTGAGAGCTTTTCGGTTTGGCCCGGGGCTCGCGGAACAAGGTCATGTGGCCGTTCCTTGCCAACGGATAGGCAGGTATATTTGAAAGTGAAAGTGCTGCTCGCAGTGCTGAGACATTGCAATTTGCACGTTGCCGTAGCATCACTACGTCATAAATTCGTTGTCTCTCATTGGTCCCTTTTATTGTGCGGCGCAGCCAGCGCAATTCACACAGACGAGAAATCGCACTGGTTGGCCAAAACCAATTTTGGCTGCAAACGCGTGCAACGAGCCGCCTTCTGTGCGAGCTCGAGGAGAGAACAACGAATCTCTTGCTTTTTAAATGTTTTATTTTACATGAAACTGAAATGAACCGCCCCGCAATAAGCGGTTTTAGTCATCTGAAACGGTGGCGTGGCGAGGGGAAGACAGGATGAAGAGGACAGAGAGAAGGATAGAGAAAGGGAGAGAGAGTTCTCATGTGGGTGGAAGGCTCAGCGTCGCCGCACGAATGCAAGCAGCGAGTCGAAAATGTGTTTCCCAGTGATCGGGTGGCTTTGGGGGTGTGAGGGCGTGTCCAGTCTGCGTAACTCAGTAGGCCCATTGGCCCGGTGGAATTGGATTTAGGTGTGCGGTCCGGTGTGCGGAGTGCTCCATGGGCGGCCCCAGATGATATGAGGGCACAGTCGCCAGCACTCTGCATACAGTGCAGAGCGGGCTAGAGCCACATCATCCGGAAAAAAAGGGTGCATTAGAAATTTGACCACATCCACGTTGGTGCTAATGCTGATCGTGTCCGGAGCTTGCGGAGGCATATCCCCTTTCCCATCCAACATAACCAGATGGGATAGGGAACTCCTCCAAAGGAAAGTGGGCTCGGTGGCTGTGCTGCGACACAGTCAACAAATCCACTTCCGCTTTCGCTATGCAGGCTAGAAACCGCATGCTATTTCTTCCTAAAAATCGAGTGATTTCAATTTTTCGTACAGCTTTCGCCGAGCCCTGTACCTGCCGAATGTTTCTATTGCTGTTGGAGCGCGTTGAAGTGATGCATTCCTTGCTGGTGGTGTCACCCGGCGACGCAGAGACCAACCCGGGACCTACCGAAGCTTGGGACTTGGCTGAATTCAAAAAAGCTGCTTGTCCGGGCAAGCCTCAGATAATTTCCAAGCTACAAGACCTCAAAGCCCAACTGCGTACCAAGGACCAAAGACATAGCAAATCTAAATGAGCGAATAACCAAACTAAAGGTTCATTACAAAAAAAATTTAAACCTTGCAATTTATTCTTGAGATGGCACGCGCTGATACAGCTCGAACAGCCTATATGGCCTTCGAGATGAACGCCTGAGGACGATGCTGAAAAGTTAAAACCGTTCACGGAGAAATAATTTATTATTGTTACGGTGTTCCTAATTCCGTCCAACATGAAACTTCTATCCAGTCCGAAGAAAGAGTTATTCAGTTATGCTCTGATCACCACGATGTGACCCTTGAATCTAGAAGTATAGAGCGAGCTCACCGTCTCGGCCATCAAACAAAGGGACGCTGTCGCCCATTAATTGTG
This sequence comes from Ixodes ricinus, assembly GCA_037355805.1. Classification (NCBI taxonomy): domain Eukaryota; kingdom Metazoa; phylum Arthropoda; class Arachnida; order Ixodida; family Ixodidae; genus Ixodes; species Ixodes ricinus. The sequence continues at coordinate 3,144 of JAZHYW010066454.1, forward strand.
AAACTAGATTTTTCTACAACTAAGGAAGCTGTTCTTTCGAACGACCGTAAGTTAAAAGGCCACAATCCTTTAGCATTGGCGAAGATTTCTCGCGCCCCGTCCAAAAACGGCCGGGAGCACTTAGTTACATTTGCTAAACACAAGGCAGTCCCATTCTCGCTACGCTACAAAACACTCCATTAACGAACAACGTTATATGTTTGACGAGTTATCACAAACTGTAAAAAAATGCATAACAATCACCAATCAATCGGCGAACAATAAACAGTCCTCAACTCCACCCCTCCTGTAAAATACTTCCTTATCTGTTATTTTTACCGACATACGGAGCTTCCTTTCGAAAGGGGATCTTGTATCGAATCTCGTGTCGTCGTCTGGAACCAATATATTACTACAAACTAAAACATGGTGAACTGCCGACATCACTGACGCTGAAGCCCTGGCTGACTTGCCAAATTTTCGCCTATTTCGAAATTATCGTAAAGGCGCACGAGGTGGAGGTGTACTCATTGCTGTTAGCCAGAAGTTGTCCTGTCCTCTCACTACTATTCCATCTGATATTGAAGGATTGTGGCCGATCTGTTGGGCTCCTCCGCAAACACTTGTACTGGGCATCTGCTACAGACCACCAAATTATAGCACCGAATTTTCCCGTAAATTAAACGACCTACTATGTCAACTTTCTGCAGAGTACCCAAATGCACAAATTCTTCATTTTGGTGACTTTAAACTCCGAAGTAATACATGGATTGACCCATCGCCCTTAACTAAAAAAAAACTCAGAAGCCTGGACATTAATTGAGGTTTGTCTCAATTTTAACGACACCCAGATGGTAACAGAATCTACGCGCGTCGCTCGCGAGTCTGCAGATTTTTTAGATCTCATATTAACCAAATATCCAGACAGTCTATCCTCCATTAACTACCTCCGAGAGATTAGTGACTACAAAGTTATTCATGCTGTCTTTGAGCTTACCCCTGCAAAACGTCATACCGAAAATAAAACAATTCGCCTGTACGATAAAGGAAATCGCAAAACTATAAATAACGAGCTTAACACCTTCTTTCCAAATTTTGGATCGACATTTCATAACCGGTCAATTCATGAAAATCAGTTGGTTTTTTAAAAATAAGTTAAACGTACTAGCAAGTACTTTCATCCCCTTGTTCAGTTTCCATGCAGATCAACAAATACCGTGGTTTACTAAAACCCTCAAAAGAATAAAACATAGAAAGAAAACTTCTTTTCCGCTCAACCAAGCTAACGGCTGGCCTTAGTGCATGGAAAAAATACTACGCGGCTGAGGATGCATATTTAACCGCAATCCGAAACGCCAAGTACTCTTTTTTCCACGCAAGGCGTGGCAAGGCGCAAACGCAAGGCGAGATAAATGCAAACGAGCCCCCACACAATGAAATCTTTTTCTATTATCCATTTCCCCTTCCCCCGGCGGTGACATATGGGCACAACAGCCGCGCACTCTCTCTTCCTCTCACAAGAAACCGGAACCCAAACTGCAACAAGTCTTTTTGGAAAGGGCGGGCGTAAGTAGTAACCAATCCACGTTCGTATTCCAAAGATGGCAGGCTGTCGGTTACGGTCGGAACCACTGACCTCGGACAGCCAACTTGCATATAGCGAAACCGACTTTTTGGAACATTGCAGAGGCTGGGCGGCAGCGTGCTGAAGACGCGTTTTCTACTCGTTCGTCGTCATTCGCCGCAGATGTTTTTTGAAACCTTGTATAAACGGTGATAATTGCCTTTGAGAACAAGTGGAAATGTCTAGGAAAAAGCAGCGCCGCAGAAAAAAGGCACAACTCGTTAAACGCAAGTCTCGCTGGTCTCGCGGCGTGATCAAAGTTTCCGTGGCACGCTGAAGTGCTGCATCTCTGTGCCTTCGCACGCTTAGATACCGGTCAAGAATCGATGCCATGCAAAGTTTTGAAGGTGTGTCGCGCGTAGATGTCTGCACCATATATCGTCTTCAGCAACGTAACCCCTCGCAATCATCGCAAGATTGGACCGACCCGTGGAGCCCGTTTATCTATAAAGACACGCCCCTCTTCTCCAAACCGGTCTTCATGCAAATCGACACGTCAAGCCTGGCTCCCGCATCATCATCATCGACTGCAATCTGGGAATGTATGAAAACACTACCGTCAACGGATGTCTTTAGTGGGCATAGCGGCAGGGCCTCCAACACGATGTTTCTGAATCCACCTTTCGTGTCTTTGCAAGTTAGTAAATTTAGTGTATCTACGTTTCGAAGTGACGATAGATGCTTTGTCCTGCTGATGTGCCCAAGCAGTGTTCTTTGTTATTTGTACGATTGTACAAAGTTCCTCCTATTACTTGGGGGAGATGTTGAGACTAATCCGGGTCCCCTTACGGAAGCTTAGGAGCAACTTATGCTGCAGAGTCTGGCTATTCTACCCCAACTTTAAGCAGGTCAGGCTGCGCTTCTAAATGCATTAAAGATAATTCAAACAAATCAGAACTCTGTAGATGTAAAAATAGGAGAGCTGACGACGTGACTCACGACTGTCGGGGTTATTATGGCTCTGTTAACGCAGTTACGGATTGATATAGACCGTTTTAATGCCTCCACTAATCGGTTGGCTGCACAAGTAAGAACCCGGTCCTAGCAGTGTGATAATTTCAAGAGTCAGTCTCGGAGGTCGAATTTCATCTTTTATGGAATTGATGACTTTGCCTGCAAAGCATGGTCTGTCTCGGAGGCTAAAATTGTCTCACTTTGCCAGGAGCTTCTGAGAGTGGAAATGAATTCTTCGTGCTTGGAACGTGCTCATAGGCTGGGTGTATTTAGGCCAAACCATAGCAGGCCTTTAATTGCGAGGTTTGTGTCATTTAAGCTGAAACACAATATTCTATTTCTAGGGTCCAGGCTTAAAGACACTGGTTTCTCACTCAGCGAAGATTTATCACCTAAGAACCGCAATGAACGTAAAATTCTTCTTGAATTTGCAAAGGCCAAAAATATCCAGTTTCGGCTTCGGTATAATCATCTACATATTGGTGATCAGACCTATTACGTTGATGCAATCACTCAATCCGTAAGAAGTAACGCTACTTAACAATCAACCTTTTAAAAACAACCGTTTAATAATATTGTAATTCTAAATGTTAATTGTCGGAGCGTTCGAAACAAAGCAGACGACCTAGCTGCTTTAATCTATATTACTAATGCTAGTATTGTTATCGGAACTGAGTCCTGGCGTGAAAAATCTATATTCGATCTGGAAGTTTTTCCGCTCAATTTCACTGTGCATCGTAAAGATAGGAATGGTTCCGGTAGTGGTGTCTTTTTGCTCATTCATGAACGTTTAAAAACCTGCAAGTTTGATTTCAGTGGCTTATCATGTGAAACTGTCTGGTGCCGCGTCTATCTTGAAAATGGCGATTATCTTACATATGGCTGTTATTATAGACCTCCGGTAAAATGACGTTAACCCAATTTTTTTCTTTGTTTAGTGCTTTTTTTATTGTCGGTGACGGTTTTGTCGTGGTTGGAGGGGACTTTAATTTACCCGACGTACAATGGTTAGATCATCATCCCATGACTCTTAGCTCTTCTTGCGTATATTCAGCATTTATTAATCTTATCGATGACTACGGCCTGAAGCAGTTTATACAGGAGCCCACAATGGTTTGTGCCAGTCAATGAGCATCCTTGACCTTCTTTTTAGCAATCGTGATACGGCGATTCCTTCTGTAACAGTCATTCGAGGTCTAAGTGACCGTAAGGCCGTGCTTGCGAATTTGACTTGTTCATTCGAACGCAGTGTTTTGCTCCGTCCAAAGAAAGTGTACGTATTTGAAAGAGGTGATTTTGTGGCTTATCTGAAAACCTCAGTTCATTCCTTCCTGTCTTTAAAGAAACCGGTACAGCGGGAAACGTTAATTTATTATGGCACGTTTTCAAAACCAGAATAACAACTTTTCTTGAAATTTTCGTTCCATCTAGAGTTCTTACATCAAAGCGAGGTCGGGACAAACCATGGTTTAATTTTGAGCTGCGCATGCTTACAACTAAAACAAAACGTGCACTGAAACATTACCGCATACGCAATGACTCCACATCATATAATAAACGAATAGAGGTAGGACTTCTTAAACGTGCAATCACTTCGTTCCTAGCAAATCACTTTTCGTTCCTAGCAGAACACATTAGGAATCTGTCTGAACTTGGCTCAGACAGAACCCTGATATGTTCTGGAAGTTCATTAGGTTTAATCGCAAGGATACTGTAGGTGTTCCGTCTTTGATTTTCGATGGCAACCTTGTATCAGATGACAACGAAAAGGCTAATTACTTTAGTTCCGTATCTACGGACGTCACTAACTGTCACTGCACTTACTCGGATGTTGCCGCTAATCTTTGGTATACATGCCGGAAATTCAATTTCGTGTGCAAGATATTTTCAATTGCTAACCAAAATAAAACACGGTTCACCGACTGGTCCCGATGATATTCCAAACACTATATTAAAGTCTTGTGCTGATACTATCTCTTGTTACTATGGTCATTATATTTACTGCATCCTTAAACTCTGGTTTGTTAACACTTGACTGGAAGTCTGCCAATGCTGTCCCGATCCACAAGTCTGATCCCAAGATTCTGGTTGAGAACTATAGGCTTATCTACGGTCGAATCCTGTAAAACAATGGAGCACATAATTTACAACAATCTCATGAATCCCCTAGCACTAATTATTTTTTTTAGTCCGGCTCAGCATGGTTTCCGCTCCGGGTCATCTTGCTCCTCGCAGTTAACTGAATTCTATCATGGTATAGCCCATTTTCTTAGATTTAAAAAAAAAAAAAGCTTTCGATATGGTTCCGCATGCTCTCCTCATGTTTAAACTTCAGAAGCTTTATGTTGATCCTAACGTTATTTGTTGGAAAGGTGATTACTTGAAATCCAGGAAACAGTCTGTGGTAACTAATGGAATACAGTCCTCGTATGTAAATGTTACTACTGGTGTACCCTCGGGGATCGGTGCTTCGACCGCTTTTGTTTTTAATTTTTATTATTGATATCGTTGAAAACGTTTCCTCTAACATAAGATTACATGACGATGACTGTGTTTTATACAGAGATCTCGCTTGCAACTCTGACAAGTTTGCTCTGCAAAGCGGCTTAGTAAAGATTGAGGCTTGGTGTTTTAAATGGAGCATGTTTTTAAATCTAGATATTCACATCAGGTTTACTAGAAAAACTAATTTTTTTTTGCCTTATCGTACTACATTGGTGGGGCGCCGGTTAAACTTTTAACTGGGGCTAAATATCTCGGACTTGTGTTTTCATCAGCTCTAACTTGGAACAAACATGCTGTCTAAATCTCGGCAAAGGCTAGTAGGTCACTAGGTTTCATTAAACGGAATTTTAAGTTGGCTTCATCATCGCTAAAAGAAACATTGTATTTTTCACATGTACGATTCATTCTTGATTATGCGTGTACAAAGCTGGGACCCCTATAGGCTGAATTTGGAAGATCAGATTGAAAAACAAAAGCCAGAATCGCGCTGCCAGGTTGGTTACGGGAAATTATGGTTTCAAGACAAGTGTTTCTGAACTTAAGTCATCTCTGGGTTGGAGGCCTCCGAGTCAGAGACGTCAGTGCCTCCGTTTTAGACTTTTATTTAGCATTTTTCACGAAAATACTTGTATCTCCAAATCAACGTATATCCTACAGCCTGCTTGCGTGTCTCTCAGAAAAGATAATTCAAAAAAAATTCGTCCATATAAGTGTAGAACTGATGTTTTTAAGTGTTCTTTTTCTGCGGTTAATTGATGTCTCAAATTAATTACCTAATGAGGTTGTACACATTTCAATGCCAGAGCTGTTTTTTTACGAAGTCCAGTTGTATGTTTAATATAATATTAAAGTGTCTCTGATATTTGAATTTGTTGTGTTTTTTTTTCGTGTATAACGACGTTTTATATTTGTTTTAATTTTTTGATCATGTATACTCTTTTTTTGCGTGCCCCCCCCCCCTTTACTGTAATGCCTTTTTAGGCGTTGTAGTCATTCAAATAAATAAATAAATAAAAACAACTTTAAGGGTTCAATTCATATCGTCACTTATTTGAACAATTAAACCAGTGGAAGTGTTTAGCAATTGGGGGAAAGGGAAGAGGGGGGATGCATAGGAATTAAGATTTTTGTTGTACTGAATTGAGTGCCGTAAGCGTCTAGTAAACAAGAAACGCGCACCTTGACTTTTTGGCTTTGAGGCTCTCGGAGATCACAATATTCCATGTAGATAATCTTGGTTATCATTTGGTTCGGATTTGCTGGTTTGACCACAACGGTGAGGCCTTGACTGGGTCGGTATGGAGGTGTGGTGATGATGGTGCCATCAATGAACCCAAAGCCTTCAAAAAAGTGGCGTCATTTTTTTTTTTTTTTACTTCATGGATGTTGCCAAATTATATCCGGGGTCGCCTTGAATATCCCTCACGAGGACCTCGCATGACTCTATGCAATCGTTGGATGCCTTGGAAGAGCCATCAGCACAGTCGATTGACTTGGCAGTAAGATCGTCCATGGGGTACTTCTCCCCGTAAGGACAGTGCGTTCGTCTGCCTTCATGTAGTGTCGCGGGGTCCCTTGTTGGCACACGAGGGGTTTCAGCCGAAGGTTGAGGAAAACCGAGCAATAATAGATATGTACTGTCGTGAGCAAAAGTCTGGATAACACGGGAGCGCCGACCGAATTGCATCGCCGCGCTCCCTGACGGCGCGGCGCCTGGTGCCGAGACCCGCGCAATGCGCACGCGCGTCCTTTCTTATCTGCTGGCCCACTCGTTCGCTCGCTTCAACGCGATGCGCTCCTGAGCGATTAAATGGGCGCTAGGTGCCGCCCCGGGAACCAAGATTCCGAGAGCCTCGCTCACCGCTCTGGACGAGCTCGCGTGCTCCGCGGCACGCGCCGTTCGCGCATATCTTTCCCGCGACTCGGCGACGCGTTAAAAACTGTCGCTTATGTTGATGCAGCCGCAATGATTTGTAGAACTTGTATTCGCGTACTCGAGGCAGCCTTGGGCTTCCTTCCGAGTGATCATGCACGCGCGGTAAAGTGGTCAATGACGAGCAAAAAGAAAACGCCAAATAAGAAAGAAATATTTATTCAACCCCCTCCCAAGAAAAAACAAGAAACAAAACAGAAGGAAAAAGAGGCGCTGGTTCAGTTTGGGTGGCTAATACTTTGTCATGTTTCCGTTAGCCTGAATCGCTTCTGCCACACGGCGTGGCATAGATCGCGTGCATAATAAATTGAGCAGCAGCTGTTTGCATTGTAGCCGGGGCAAATTTAGGATGGGAAGCTTAAAAATAACGAATGGAGGGAAGCGACAGTTTTTAACGCGTCGCCGAGTCGCGGGAAAGATATGCGCGAACGGCGCGTGCCGCGGAGCACGCGAGCTCGTCCAGAGCGGTGAGCGAGGCTCTCGGAATCTTGGTTCCCGGGGCGGCACCTAGCGCCCATTTAATCGCTCAGGAGCGCATCGCGTTGAAGCGAGCGAACGAGTGGGCCAGCAGATAAGAAAGGACGCGCGTGCGCATTGCGCGGGTCTCGGCACCAGGCGCCGCGCCGTTAGGGAGCGCGGCGATGCAATTCGGTCGGCGCTCCCGTGTTGTCCAGACTTTTGCTCACGACAGTACTTAACGGTGCCAAGAAATCAGACCTCCTTCCAAATCACGTCGTCTTCGTCATCACCGTTCAGCATGGAATAGATAGGATTCAGGCACAGAGCACAACGGCAATTAATATCGTTCGTCCCTCATAATGGATTCGAGCGTTTAAAACAAATCTACGTCCAAGTTTCGCCAGAGGCTGTTCGCGCAACCCCACAGCACAGCAAAGCGTGCTCGGCATTGCACAACGACACCAGGGCCGGCTTGCCAGAAACAGCGTCTCAGCTGAGACTGGGAGAAAGAAAGCACTTCCAAAGCCAGCGTACAAACTGAGCGGGACTCAAACCGCGTCTCAAGACGCTCGCGCGCCCCAGCCTTTGCAGTGATTTCTTTCACCCAGTACCATTTGAGACTCTGTTTTAGCGAAGCCGGCCCAATCACTCTGAGCGAGCAGCCAGTTGCCATGATCGCTCAGGACCACTTAGCAACGGCAGCTGTTAAATTACATAAGAAATATAAGCAGGAACAAAGGAAGCATATTGTCTGTCTAGCCGTCAGAACGGCTGTAAACACTGCGGAGTGACACGGCAAAGTGGAAATTTGGGCCAGTTGGTTCATGTCCAGAATATAAAGCGCCAAAAAAACGACAGGACAAAGAGGAGAGTAAACAGGACGAGGCGCACTCGCAACTAAAGTTTATTTATGAAAAAATACATAATATATAGGCCGTTAAAAACGCCTATTCATCACATCAATCGATAAGACCCCTTGATAAATTCAAACTCTTTCCCTGAGAGGGCAAGGGAAGGTTCACTAACGCATTCGTCTCCCTTTGCCCTAATCTCAAACGCCTCGTGCACTTCTCGGCATATTTTTTCTTTATATTTCGCCAGAACCTTCACATCATGCAGAACTGGTGAGCACGGGCACCGACTACAATGAACAGCGAGATTACCAGACGGGCTTGCTCTCATAGCTGCCGCATGTTCCCGTGCACGATCATTGACACATCTACCAGTCTGGCCGATGTACACGGAGCCGCAAGTCAGCGGAATTTCGTACACCACTCCGACGGCACACTCAGCATATTTGGTCCGGTGTTTTGTGCTGCAATGCTCCATATCTGGCTGGGGATTATTGATTCTGCGGCACAAGCGTGCCATTTTTTCCGGGGCTGAAAATACTACGGGTACTCTAAACCGCTGTGCAACTTTCTTTAAATTATGGGACATGGCATGCAAGTACGGAATAATTACCGGTCTTATTTTTGGCTTCTCTCTTGCCCGATTTGTTGCCCCTTTGAATTTTTTTAACAATCCTTCCGCAACCTCAGTCAGGCATCTTTGTGGGAAACCTGCCTTCTGCAGGCGCGAAATCTGTAAATTAAAGCTGTCTTGCACAGAATGTTCGCAATATCGTTTTAGGGCCGCCTCCAAACACGTGCTAGCAATGCCCCTTTTTACTAATTTTGAATGGGCAGACTCGTACGGCAGGATGCGTTTCTTAGATCTTGGCTCGTACGCCCAACATATGTGGCTCTCCAGAAAGCGTAGTTTTAGGTCTAGGAACTGTAGTGTCCCTTCTACAGGCTTCTCGTGAGTAAACCTCAGACCTCCAGAGCACGAGGAAACCACATCGAGCATCTGGGGTGCCACGCCATCCAGCGATCGCTCTGCCAATTCGCTGAGCACAAGGTAATCATCAACGTACCTATAAATCTTCATCCTGTTGTCGTGCCCCAACCTCTCGGCAATGGTGTTCGTCACATTTACTTAAGAAAATATCGGATAGCACCGGCGTGACACACGACCCGATGCAAATGCCCTTCTTTTGGACCTATCCTCTCGAAAGTAAACATACGTGTGCGATAGATAGTTATTTCTCTATCTATCGCACACGCCGGCATCGAAGTTTTAGCCACTGCGATGAAGCTAAATCGATGTAGTCGAACGTGGTGTTTGACAAAAAAGACAGCAAAATCCAGTCTCCGTGAGTGTTCAGCAGCCAGGCATGTCGTCTGAGTCTGTTGTGTTTTGTATTCTACATGACCGCGTTTTAAATATTCAAAAATATTTTATCACAAAATCTTCTGTTTTGTTTTAGAGGTGTTTGACAAACATCGTACCGAAGCCAGATCAAGTGTATAAAAATCGCTGCAAAGCAATGAAATTGTTTTCTGACTTTTAAAGTACTGTGATTTGTTTTCTTTAATATATGACATTAAAATGAGGATTCTGTGGTACTTTCAGCTTTGTTGTTCACTGTGAACCATACGTATCTTCAATTATGGTTGGTGGCGTAGACCGACACTACAACGTGCATAAAAAAAAAGAGAAAAAGTTCAAAAACAAGTTTGGCAACTCTTCGTGAAAAGATTAGGGCCCAGTTCAATAGTTGTAA
>JAZHYW010066455.1:0-37378 GCA_037355805.1 Ixodes ricinus
ACAACTCAAAGCATTGGACGCATCGCAGTGGGTTTGTTTAGTTCATGAGTCTCTAGGTTCTTTCTTTACGGGTAATATTGCGATGGCTTCCGCGCGATCTACACGTCTGAAGGGAAAATGGCTGTTTCTAGGCATAAGTTAAATAAATGTCTAAGAGGAGCGGAAATAAGCTGTATAATGGTTTCAGGAGGCGAATCTTAACGCTGATTGATCTACAGGAGGTGCTGTTTGATAATTGCGGGAATACATATAATATATATTTTTATCAGCTGGATCAGGAACACTGTCGAACGGACAACTTGTAATAAAAATATCGGCTTGATCAAAAAGTGCGTTGGGAATTTCAGTGAGTATATTCTTGTCCATTATGAGTAAGCTTATCAATATATGTTTGCTTTCAGTTTATTTTGTATGCGGTGACCAAAGTTGCTTCCATATAATATCAGGACTATTCAACGAGGACTCAAAATAGGTCTTAAAATAACGCCTTCTTAGTTTTGTATGTCATGTATTTAACCGATTTCTCGTAGTTCTTAAACTGTTCTAAAATGGCGATATCTTTAGTGGGTACGAAGTAATTATACAATTTTCTGTCCCTTGATACGAGTGCAAAGCTCACGCGATATCCACAGTTTTCTTACCGGTTTTGGGGTGTGTTTCTTTTTTGAAGGAAAGTGCTTGTTGTATATAAGAACTAAATGTTTCTATAAATAATTTGTATGCTCTTGTCTGCGTTTGCCTCATTGTAGACGTCCTCCCACTTTGTATCGGTTATTTCTGCATGAAACCTTTCTAGAACAGTAGCTGCTACACACTGAATGAGGGGCGATACTACGATTTTTATGTTTTCGATAGCGCTGTCTGTCAGAAAAATATGTTCCGATGTGGTCACTTAAATCGCAACACGTTAATCCTGACTGCGTTGATGAGAGGTCGACTGCTAGAAGTTAATATGTCTAACAGTGTTTTTGAGGATGCGGTTACGCGGGTGAGTACCGTAGTAACAATAGTGAAACCGAAACATCGCAGTAGCGCATCGAAATGCACACTGGTTTGATGTGGTATGACAGCATGTCTATGTTGAAATCCCAGTTATTATTACATCATATTTATGGTCAGATATCAAGGTGAGATAGGATTCAAGGTATTTAAGGAATGAACAGATGTTACCGCTCAGTGGTGCTTTAGAGCACTGATAATACCTACCGTTATTTAATACTCAAACGATTTCAAAGCTAGCTGATATGTAACGAGCTCTTGCAAGGGCAAGCCATCAAGTTTCTTGTTAACTAGGTTACACACACTTTACCGCGACGCTCATCATGGTTAACAGCAATTGTCGAAAAACATGAGTAACTGAAAACTATCACTATCGTTTATCCATGATTCAGACAGATATCCATGTAACAATATCGAAAAACAAGCCAAAACTATCATGTATGATCTGAAACTCATCGACGTTATCGTTTAAAGATCGCACTTTTAGTTGAAAACATTCCAGTAGAGGTGAACCGAGTCATTGGTTGAATAATGCACATTTCATAGGAAGCGGATAGCGCTCATAAGTGGCCGTAACAAACATTGTGCACGCTATCACATGCAAGAGAGGAGTTTCAGCCTGTGACAAAGTTTGCTAGGTGATGTTGCATGTCTGATACCGGGTCACCTTCCGTTTTGCGCGTGACGACCTCACCATTCACCAGCCAGACAAAGCGATAGTCGTCATTCTGAGCCCATTCTTTAGTTGTTCAGAGGAGGGATCTTGTCCTGCGAGTTTGGTTTTCGCATGTATGTGTTCCTCCTGCACTCCTTTCGCAAGGTCCTCCTTTTCAATCACTCGAACCCCATTGTTTGGCTTATGAATTGCAAGTAATAGCTGGTACCTTCATCTGGTTTTTAGAGAGCCTTGGCAAGCTTAGACATCCCGATCACTGATCTCGGCTATGTGAATTAATTCGTTAACTTTCGGAAGAAGGTTCTCACGCTCACTGAAAGGTACGCCGTGAAATTCAAGGTTTTTCTTTTTGTTTTTTTGCTGCTCAGCTCAAGGTCGTTTATGTCAGCATTAAGCTGGCGCAACTCACCATCAGGCATTGCGCTCTCTCTCTCGTCTAAGCCTGTTTTTAGAAATTGTGAAAATTCTTTATCTTGGTTGTTAAGACGCCTTAAGATTTCATAAAAATGGTTGAACAGGGTTTGCACTGAGTGTTCAATGTTGATCTCTGAGGGCGCCTCCACTCTTCTATCCTGTTGACATGGAGGGTTGGGCGAGTTGGTGATTCGTGTTGTATAAAAATAGCGCACAAAAAACAAGGGACACGAGCGAGAAACAAAGAGGCAAAGGCTGACTTACAAACTGGAATTATAATTATTTCTTCTTTCTCTGCTACCTACTAAGCTGGAACTGGTACGTGCACCAGATCAACAAATAGATATATTCATACGAATACAAATACATACATATAAACAGATACATACAAAGGAAATATGTACTTGCTAAAAATGTCCGCTAAATTTTCCATCTCCTTTCGCGATAAAGCTAGGGAAGCGGTACTGACGCAGTGCTGGTCGTGGAGCGCTATTTTTCTGATTCGATAATTTATCTCGTGAGCTGTTTTACTGTTCCTAGCTATTAGTTTATTAATACGGTAGCTTGGGCGAGTTGGTGATTCATCTTGAGGTTACAGCGCAAAAGACAAGGACAAAACGAGTGACACACGAAGAGAAAACACAAGCGCGGACTTACGACTCCTTTGTAATTCTTCTTTGTGTGCCTCGCGTTTTGTCCTTGTAAGGTGCGCTGTAACCTCAAGAGTATTAGTTTACAAATTTTGAGTCAACTGTGCATCCACAATCTCGGCAATATGTTCCTAAATGTACGGAAACGGCGCGTTTTATGTTATATTTATGTTATCGTAGTGTGTCATTTTACATCTTCCTGTTTGGCCGATGTTTATTTGCCGCAGGTGATTGGAATGGAATAAGCTACCCTTTCAGTATAAGGAATGAAACGGATCTTATACTTTTTTTGCTGTCTGATTCTTTATACGAGGTGGGATGGACTTATTTGAACAAACTAGATATACACTCCTAGCACATTTAATATATATATATATATATATATATATATATATATATATATATATATATATCTTTTCTACTATTTTAGATTATACAGGGTGTTTTTTAAGCTTTACAGGTTTGTTATTTAAAAGTTGTGAAAGCTTCATTATACAGTTTGTGCAGACGAGTTATACGGCCAGGGGCATAGAATAGGTAGCTGATCTTAATGATTAGTTGGCTAATTAAGTAAAGACTTGTTGATTAACTTTGTAAGTAATAAAAATACACATGTGGTTCAATTAGAAACTTGCTGAGCATCATCGAAAGCCACTAAATCAGGAATTTTCAGAGACTTCGAGCGGGTGAGAAGCGCAGTAATGCACTATAGTTACCACTCGTGGAGCAGGTACAAGGCTAGCGGTTGCGGTGAGGCACCCGCACGATTTTTCTGTCTCTTATAAGAGGCCCAGCCTTATACCTGCTCCACAGTGGTAACTTCGCACTAAAGCGCTTCTCACGCGCTGCAAAATATTTGTAGAAATGACTAATTTAGGGGTTTCGGACTCACTCAGCAAGTTTCTAATTGGAACAATATTACTGTTTTCAGTAATTAAAAAGTCAATTAACAAATTTTACTTAATTAGCCGACTGAGCGTCACTATTACCGCATATACTATATTCCCCTGCCCATATAACTTACCTGCACAAACCGCACAAGTGTAGCTTTACAATGGTTTTTAAATAGATCTAGAAGCTTAAAAAAAAACACCCTAGCATACTTCCACACATTTCTGTCATGTTATGCCGTTCTTTCTCACTTTCTGGCGGCCGGTTCTTGGCATTGAAGTCAGAGGATTTCCCCCTGTGCAGGAGGTATGGTAGTGGTCATTCACCGCTTCTCTAAAACACTTTTTTTTTTGCGCATAGTGACTGAAGTTTGGCTGACAGAAGAATTGCCCTCGATTATTTTTTTTATTTTTATAGAGTTGGCCTTTAGTAACTCCCTTTTCATTTGATACTCGCCCCTTCGAAATATCGTGACTTGGTCGGGGATGAAATAACACCCACCATCTGCACAGTTGAAGTGTGAGTGGCCTCAGTCCTTATCCGTGCGGACAGTCTTGACAGCACTGATCATTTACATAGCGGCTTGTTTGTTCAATGTAGGCTCTTCCGCACTAAGGCCGAACTGCAGAGATTGTCTTCTGCCGGGAAGAAAACCGGTTCCCAGTTTTCTTCTCTCCATTCCCCCTCCCCGCTCTCTTATCTCCTCATCTCTTAGCAGGACCGGGTCTCTGAACTACTCCCGCAGAAAGAAGCAGGGTTTCTCACATCTCTAATGAAAAGGAGGATTGAGGCAGAATGTTCTTTCTGGCTGCTCGTCAGTTTTTAAGCAGTATTTTCTGAACGACGCCAACAACGCACTCTGCTGCATATTTATTTTTGTGTTTAACAGAACAAAGGCCTTGTTTCTCGCTCAGGTTAGCGCACTCTGGAATGCAGTTGTGCCAACATTGCGAATCGCGGGAAAAACAATAGAATATCGTACCGCTGATCCACTTTTTTATTGTCAGAGATCGCTTTTGTCAGATTGCGGGATCTACAACAATGTAAATAATAAATAAGTGGCACAGCGGTGCAATGTCCACATTATACGTATTCTCTGCTCCTGCAATTTGGCTACGACTGTGTTCTCGAGTGGCTAATCAGATCGGGAATAATACCTTTGTTCCGTTAAACTCAAAAATCAATATCAGCATTTCTAAACGCAAACACTTTCGCTAGAATGTCTGGAACTTTACAATTTGATTGACTAACTTGATTTGCAGATAAGGTGCTTGAGGAATGGATGATAATGCTAAAATAAGGTGACACTGAAAGGAATAAAATGGTTCATTTCAGATGACATTATCAGCCGTGATAGACGTCAGATTATAGTGATGGGTAATTAAATTATTATCAAAAACATTCCCCGTTAGCTTTACAAATATTCGCCCCAGCTGGTATATTAGAATTATAGATTTCTTGCCGTCGTCGATAATATGCTATAGCAAGAGTATAGATTCGGACAAAATAATTTACTCCGCGTTAAAATACGTGGCAAATTTAAACCGCGAGGAAACAGAAATGCCGCAACTAATACGCTGGTTAGATGGACATGCTTATGTGCGCGTTATGGTTCGCTCCATGTAATTGCCACACTATGCTCTTCTGACAACTTTCTGTGGCTAATGTAGTCTATATCCACGTCATGGCCGTCGGGAACTACAACATAAATAAATCGTCTCAATCAATGGCTAATGGGGCGCTCGTTACGCTCCAGTATCTTGAGCACCCATCAAGAAGCTGTGCGCGCACTCTTCACATCTCCTGTAATTGATGTCCGAGAATATACTCTGGATCATGTGGATAGAGAGGCGGTTGTAGTTAAGCTTGCACGTGTTACTTACTAGATGTATAAGAGGCAACCAAAGAAGGAAGAAAAGCACGGAAAGAACTATTTGGAAGCGGGATCAACCACCTCGGCTGGTTGCAGTTAGCGAAACATCGCGACGCGATATTGGGAGTCTGTGTCGTCTAACGCGCACCGTGTATTTTATTTTATTTTTTACTTTTTCTGAGTGAGGCAGATTCAAAACGGCCTAACTGCGAAAAAGAATGGATCAGTAGCCAAGTATGTTTGCCACGCAGCTCGGGCACGTGGAGCGAAAGCTCAGGAGTGCTAAATTGCAGGGGTCCTGGGTTCAAGCCCCTCCTGCCCCTGTCAATCCGCATGAGCATCGTAGCGGCGTGCGGTTGTACTGCGTGGAGCGCTGAGGTTGGCCGTAATGAAATTACTGCAATTGGAATTACTGGTGATTAGATTGCTTTCGAGAGTAATTGCAATGTATCTCATTACTTTTTGCTGCCATTAGTTTAATTAATGTCATGAATTAGATAACACTAGTACATTAATTGTAACTCGACTCGTAAATTTTCATACTTCAGGCATGTTTTTTTTTTGTTTGCCGGAAAGTAACAAAAAAAAAATCGGTACCTTGCATTTGCAAAAAAATAAAGCTTCTTTAAAAAATAATAGCTAGAAAAAGGACATATGCGGTTTTCAATTTGTGGCCGCTGGCTCGTGTGACGGTCCGGACTGGTTGCCTTTATGTGCGCGTAAGCTTGAGAGGCACTCTGGGTTGGTCTAGAGGGTCGTTGCTCACCTGAAGTCCTGCTGCGTTTGTTGTGGCTGCAACCGGGCATAACCCTTTAGCAAACATGGCTTTTTTCCCCCTTGAAGATTATCTTGGCCAGAAGGTTCTACACTGAAAGGAAGGCACAGCCCGCAGGGATAGTCAATGCTAAAGGCAATCCGAACCCAGACGCATCCGGGGATAACGACAGCGCACGCTTGAGCATTTAGAAAAAGCGTAAACCCACAACAGAGACAGACCCAAGATCAGTCGGTTCGGTTTGGGAGAGCACCGTTGGTTCGCTATCTGTCTACTGGTTTTGCCACTGGCTTCAGGCACTGAGTTGTACGTTTGTCGCTTTGCGACCTGCAGAGACTAGAGTGCGTTTCCCCTTCTTTTTGTTTAGCTTCTGCTTTAATATATGTAGAAACAGCAATTTAAAAGTAAGTCCGTGCACTTTTATGCGGTCCAATTTGTTATTGTAATTTATTACTGTGCGTGGTAATGATCGTAATTTGTAATGTGGACTTAGTTGCAGTTCAGCTGTTTTCGAAAGAGTAATTAAGTAATGTAATTTTAATTACAATGAATAAATTGATTGTTCAAAATGGTGCGCGACGTACCTTTCAATAGACTGTAAACGATTTGACGTTCTCTGCTTGAGCGATTTGCGAGTTGGTATGTCTCAACTTTTCCACGAAGCGAAGGGCGAAACCGGCACCACATGCACATGCATAAGCATTTGATTTGAAAATGGACGACGATTGAGGTTTTCCGCACCTCTAAACTCCTTCACCATCTTCCGAGTCACGTGCGCCGTACGTCAACGGGAAGGCGCGGGTTCCGGTAAAGCTCTCCTTTAGTGCTATCAGTGTGCAGCGAGAACTCATCCGCTCGCGACCGCATGACCACGTGCTGGCTCAGCGCGAACAATATGGTGAAAGAAGAAAATCTCATCCGGATCACGCCATCCCTAGGGTGCCTTCATGTGCGCTCTGCTTAGGGTGGAGTCGTCCGGCCATTTGTCCCACACTTTTATTTTCCTTTTTGTTCAGAAGCGCGTGAGAGAGCGTGTCCCTGCACGCGTCTGTGGCGCTGACTGTGCTATGGCGACATTTTGTTTTCGTCGATTTCTTTGTATTTTCCCCGTGAGCGCGTGCTGTCGGCATCGGGTACTTTAAAGGGTGGCATCACCCTAAACAGAGAAGACATTGAGGCACCTAGCCATCCCTATACTTCGTTTCAGCTTCGGTCCGAGCGCGGCTAATGCTGTGACCAAGGAGGCCAATCCAACAGCGCAAAAAGCGCAGCGTCGGCGAGCCACTTCTGGGCTTGATAGGACCAGCCGGCGGTGGAGCACGGGCAGAGACACGGCGAATACCGGCTGGTCTTATCAACTACAAAGAGCACGCGATGACGTCGTGCCTCTTTTGCTGCATGATTGGCCCTTCGGCTCACCAACATCGGCCGCGCTCGGACCCAGTGTGGCCAGACGAAGAACCCAAGAAGTCAGCAGATTGATCCCCAATAAGTCAGTAGATTTGCCAAAAATCAGTAGATTCTATGAAATCTCTGTTTTGCCATGTTTAGCTATTTCCATTAAACCACACCTCGAAGAAATTGTATAGAGTAACAAATACCATAATAATATACACAAACAAAAATGAAAAAAAAACAAGACCAGTTTTTGAGTAATTTGCGTATACTCAACTAACGTTTACCTGTTTTATGGAGGACAAAGTAAAATAACACGGTAAATGTTTGTTTTTTTTAATTAGCATTGACTAGTGTTGCGATTCGAGGATTATTCTTTGAAATCGAGACTGAGCCACTTTTGGGATCAACAGATGAGTCCGACAGTGCGAGCATCCACCTGTCGCTATTATTGAAACAGAAACCAAAACAAGACGTTCCGGCAAGTGCGCGCGTACATGTCCAACGGGAGTCCTCAGCAAGCTGCCATCTTTCCTTACTGGGCTGTGGAAGGTTTTATGACGCAACGCTGTTGGCGCGGACCACTGTTGAGGCCACACTTCGTCTGCTACGGGCTTATTTCTTTTTCGCCTGATCCAAATTTGCGTTCAAACGTGGAGAAGCTTAATTCGTTAGCATTTTAAGCCACCGAGGAATAACATTATATCATTTTCTTGCCAGAGCCTGCCAAATAAAAGTCAAGAACTGAAATTTGGATGTTGATCCCATGCATTCCGCATGCGCTCACGCCTCTCGCTCTGCCCAGCGGGCTGATTGGCTCACTCCGGAGAGGGACGCTACGGCGGTGAAATCAGAGACTGGATGTCACCGTCGACGGGCTTCTGGGCCATCTAGCCAGTGCTTCGTTTTTAATTCTGGGAGAATATGAGTTTCCTTTGATTTGCGACCCTGGGAACTGAAGTGGCTAAATAATAAATTTCAATATGTTTACTAAAAAAAAAATTCGGTAGATTTTCTTTTATTTCAGCGAATCAGTAGACTCGGAACGAAATCGGTAGATCTACTGGTGAATCAGTAGACCTGGCAACACTGCCGGACCGGAAGCTGGAACAAAGTATAGCCGTCCGGCTCCCGTCTGCAACCGTCCCCCTCTGCTTCTAGCGGCTGTTCGCGGTAGCAGACACTGGCTCACGTTTTGTGAACCTAGGATAGATGGCGCCACCTAAACTCCGTATAATAAAATGTTTGTCGATGATACAGGTTTTTGACGCATTTATATTTATGTTGGGACGACAAGATTTCCAAAAAAAGTTACCTTTTATCGGGCAGGTATTCGCACAGGCTTGCTATCTTTCCTAAAACCCCCAATGACGTCATGGCCGCATGGTTCTTATGACGGGTCGGGAATATTCTGATTTTCGCCTGGCGATTACGCGACGGAATCGCAACATTTCGAAAGAAGGAGGTGTGTTTTCTGTCCTTTGTAGACAAGATAAACAATGTCTAAAGTAGAAGATGCCAATTTCGACGTTAAAATCGTTGCACAGCTCCCCTTTAAAGAGCTCAGGCGAAGTCTTAAGCGAAACCGCAGGCGCTCATTGGGTCTGCCTTCCCGCTGTATAAACATACACAAAGCGCAAGTAAGCTTTGCAGCCCTCACTTCTTTATTAAATTGGCGGAGATTAATTTTGTTTTCTGGTTGGTAATAACTGTTATCATGTATATGTTGGACGCCTGCTAGTCTGCAATTAAATGTTTCCAAATAAGAATAATTCTTCGAACATTATTACTGCACTTTAAGCATTGAGCTGCCTAATTACCACATTTCCTTCACGCACCAATGTCCGCCGCGATCTACTACATAGATATATACTTACTTTATTTCGAGTATTCCTGTTTTTATTTTCAGCTTTTGATGAAACACTTTCTATATCTGGTTGTTGCGGCTAGGTACCAGGGATTTTCACGCCATTACATCATCGCCATCTGTACAAATTCATGACTGTTCAACCTTGTACTGTGGGGCGTCGCACACCCTACGACAGTCGTTCTCAACCTTTGATATTTCGCGGACCCTTGTGGACCGAGCGAGAGATAGTAGAGGACCCCTTTCGTGGTCAGGGAAAGGAGGAGGCATAAGTTAACTATAATAATGATTTATTAGATAGATGTAACTAGGGCTAGTGTGAGAGTAGACTAATCTCATTGAGATAGACACGAAAAACCACACCAAAAATTTGAACGTTTCTTCTCAATTTGAAAAAAATACAACTTTATGCGGTTTGACTGGCGAGGCAGGGGCTTCACGGACCCCTAGAATCTTCTCGCGGACCCCAAATGGTCCGCGAACCCCGATTGAGACCACTGCTCTGCGGTATGGGCCGTCGGCCTTTCTGTGGCGTCGTGGCTGCCCTGAGGCGGAGTAAATATTGTAGTATTATTATTGTAGTAGTATATTGTAGTATATTAATATTGTAGTAATATTGCAGTATTATTATTGTAGTAGTACTATTGTAGTATAATCTGCTTCTTTACACGATGCCGTTATTTTTTTTTTGAGGGTACAGACGAGGCGGATGTTCCTTTGCAGGTCGTGCACGCAGCAGACGTGCCCGGAGCCGCAGCCCCTGGTGACAACGCCGGAACTCCGTGCGATGCGGAGCTGCTCCAGAGCTGTTTCCGCGATACCAGTGAGATGAGACTGCGCATGCGTGCATTTTTCCTGTTTGCGTTTTTGCTGGGTTAAAATTTTAAATTGAGTTGAAGTGAAAGCCCCGTAAAGCCCAGCACGTGATGCCGACTGTCCCCGAATAGATGGGAGCGCTGGACTTTGTACGTAACCTTCCGGAGGCCAGTGCGGAGCATACACTGCTCACAAGTTCCGGCCTTCTCCCGGGCGTCAATTATAAAACATGAAAAAGAATGCGGAAAGAACCGGGATAAAAAAAGTGAGAGATGTGTTTACTCAGTGAAAATTCGAGCGCAGCACTCAGTGCGTGTTTAATCTGGACCTGCTCCTAGCCTCCGCTAAGTGACGGAGGAGATTCAGATGTCTGAAACATAGCAAATATGGCTGAAACCGGCATTGAGACATTTTCCGAGCGACTGGTTGCTAGAGAATTAGTAACTTCGGGACAACCAACGTGAAGATTTTTTACGTTTCCGTTAAATTCTTCGGTCAAATTTTGGAAATGACATCAACTTATGATGCAAGTCATTCCTCACTCCCAGCAATGGCACCTATTTTTTTCAATTTTAACTGAAAACAATTGAACGATAAAATAATGCCGTAACGCTTTTGAGAGCGACGGAGCATGTTTTGAATGAAGATCGTTTAAAGGGTTTCCTAGCTATTTAAGATATTAAACTGGTCTGACGAGGTAGACGGCCTGCTTCGACAGCTGACCAATAACCGAGCGAGCTCTGGCAATCTACTAGAGTCAATTGGTTCACTAGACATCAATGTCTAGTTTTGTCGGAAGTTGCCTATTTCATTTCTGCGCCGTAACGAGGATACTGCCATGACGCGCAATGAGACGTGTGATCTAACTCTCTAAAATGGCATTTAGAAAACCTATATTTTCTTAGCAATTAGTATTTCCACAAAAAAATGGACTGGCGAAGTAGAGATGCGGTGGACGCTGTAACACGTTCGAGGCTGGTGCTCAGCTGTTGCAGTCGTGAAACATTGGTCTTTATTTCGTAAAGCGTATAAAATTATTTCTTCTGCGATGGATGTTTAGGGATGCGTCAGTACACACGTGTGTATAGATAGACGCCACCAAACTACAGAATGAGATTCTCGAAGGTTTTCTTTGGCTTTGAGATTAGCAACAGACCCTCTTAAAAGAAAGCATAATCTAGTAGCTGCTGCACCGATTATCCGAGTCTGCCATTGTTTGGGAAGGTTCTTTTGAGCACGCGTTGGTGCACGAGGGCTGCGTCAGCATTCGCCGAGGACTCGGCATCCAATCACACGCTGCTTGCCCAAGAAATTGTGTCCGCCAGTGTTGCTCGATGAACTCTTGCTCTATCGGTCGCGGTTGGCTGAGTTTCGCAGTGGGGTGTCTACAGATAAGGACGGTCATGAGGGCTGTCATGTCTATTTCTTCTTTACGAAAACATATTTATATCAGATAGAAAGACATGTCCCAGTTTTGGAAAATATGCTTTCCTTACTTTTGAAAATATACTTCTTTTGTTTTCGCCAAAACAAGAGGCGTCGGAAAGGAGGTAGAAGAACGATTTTCCCCATTGCGCGTACACGCTAGCTCGAGGGACACAGTGACAAAGAATATGACGTTCTACGACGTAAATATTTTTCTACGTATAAATCGCACCAACCAGTGTATGGGAATCAGTTTAATTTATTCTATCGAAGTTTATATATATAACTAAACTAAACTAAAAATGACAAACCTCGGCTCTTGCGCAACTGTTTTATATTTAATCATTTTCCGGTGATTTTTAACGGATCTCTTACTTGTAATAAGGTGGTGAACTGGACCAGTGGATGACGTTATACATGACGAGTACAGGAGCTCAGAAAACGCGGCAAAAAGGAGAAACACGACAGGACAATACAGCATTATCTTGTCGTGTTTCTCCTTTTTTCTAGTCGGCGTTTTTCTGAGCTTGTTTTCCTCATTATTTGCTTATTTGTATACACTTTATTTTATTTCCTGAAAAAACTGCAGCACCGAAGCTGCAGCATTATAGAGGGTACAGCATAAAAAACGTTAAAAAACGCTAACACTAGAATATACAGCGGGGCTGTCAATAAAGAAAATACGTAAAGTTGAGCGTAAATAGCAACATTAGAAATCTTGACCACTTCCTGGGACAAGTGGTCCCACGTCGTCATGAATAAAAACAGACTCGGTTAACAAATCAAAATCAGCAATTGTGAGTGGGAAAAATGAATTGTATTATAATGTGTCCGACAACAAAAATACTCCATTATAGTTCTTGAAAGATCTTCACGATTTAAAACATAATATTAATTGGACAATTGTATGTATAGCTGCTCTTGTCAATGCCTGTTAGATCGTTAAAAATTGCGAACAAGAACCTGA
Organism: Ixodes ricinus; assembly: GCA_037355805.1. Lineage (NCBI taxonomy): Eukaryota > Metazoa > Arthropoda > Arachnida > Ixodida > Ixodidae > Ixodes > Ixodes ricinus. Next base: position 12,749 of record JAZHYW010066455.1, read on the forward strand.
AGCCAGATTCACGAAGCGAACTTACGAACAAAAACGTACTTACGACAAAACTTGAGAACAAATCCGAATTCACGAAACGAAATGTTCGTAACTTTTGCGTGGTTTACGAGCGAATCCTACGACAGCTCCGAAGCTGTCTTACGCACTTCTTACGATCAAATCAGCATGGCCGACAGCGTCGCTCAGTTACGTGGCCGCGACGACCAAGGGACGTTTATTTTCTACGTGCTCTTCTCACGCGTCCCGACTTCAAGCAGCAAGAGAAAAAGTAAAAAGTACTTGAAACAGACCACGACGAACAAGAACGCTGGATCCACAAACACCAGGGAAAAACTCCAACGACCACGATTCCACCGACTCCGACCAGATAGGCCTAGCAGGCACTCCGACCCCTTGGCCAAGACAGTCCGCCCACGACCGGCTGGCGTGCTGAATGGAATATGCCCGCGCGACCCTTGTGAACCCTTCCCGTATTATAGTTTGATCGCTGACCTAAATTTCAGATTCAGAGGTCAATCTCTTCCTCTTGTCATCTCCTTGTTTTCCGAAGCAGCGGTGACGAACGCTGTCGTCGAAAAGGGACTCTCATCGATTCTGTCTCCTTGTTTTGTGTGATATAGAGCTCAAATAAACGCCGCATGGATTACCTTCGCAACACGGTATGTACACTTTGCTTATTAGTATGCCATTTTTATTCTGACACGACTGCACCTCACTGTCGATCGCTATAACAGTTGGTGGGTCGCAATGCCGGTCCAACCTTTCTTTTCCGAGTGTCACGTAAGTATCGAGTTGCAATTGTAAAGGATCGGTCCCGAAGCGCTTACCAATTCGCGGGCCAACAGCGCGAATCCAGCACTTCGATCAAACGCGCGCGTCTGCTCCGAGTGTGAATAGGTATTACGTGGCTCTTGCTGACACTCTCGTAGTTCAAACATATCTTTTTTAACGTCGGCTCGCTCTGCATCTCCGAGGCCGCGAAAAACGCCGCGGCAATGGACCTTTTTCACATACCGACGGCACCAGGCGGCGGCTGCACGAACTAAAAATCGAGGAAGGGACCTACCTGCGCTACCAGTTTCTTCGTTCTCTGAGCAGCAGGGCGTGCCCAACGCGCCGTCCAAGTGGGGCATCCGTGGCGTCCACTTAAACGTCGTGTTATTCTTTCCGTCCGCTTTCTTTTTTTGCGTAACACAATTATATGTATGCTGCAATTACGTTTTCTTCTCGCTGATCCACAGCCTCCTTCCGAATTTCCTCGATTTTTCGTGCACACTTCCGCCGCTTGGCATCGGGCGCTCGCGCGTGCGCAGAACGCTTCTCGGAAAAGGTCCATTTGTTTCCATCTACGTCGCTTTGCAAACGACTGACACGGGCCGTCTTTTACCAACAATGACAGTTGTGTTGACTTCGTAGCGATCGAGCTCGTAGCAGTCAACGGAGGCAGTTACGCATCCCGGCCTCGGCATTCGGGCGTGTTTAAATCGTGTTAGCATCGACGACATATCACTGCACGGACATGAACCCCAGACAAGCGGTGGCAGAAAGGCCGCCTGTGTTTGTTGTTAAAAATCCACGTGCTCCGAACGGCTCCAGAACCATTGCCGAGCTCTCCGATTGGTTGTTCGTGCTGCCAAACACGCCGTCGCCATAGCAACAGCACCGGTATGTTCTAGTTTGTCCGTATGAGAACGTCGGTTTCCTCCTCTCACTTAAGAACGCGTTCGTGAATACCGATTTCTCCTCTTCTTACGATGTTCTTAACTTACGAACTTCTTAGCTAAGTTGTCGTAAACTAAGAAGCTCTTCGTGAATCTGGCCTCAGAATCGGAAATATTTCCGTCTTAAAAATAATGGTTTTATGTTCCAGTTGCAAATTTTGCGCACGGTTTTGAAGTTATTCCAACTTATTGAAGTGTTTCTATATCTTAGAGTTAAGTCTTTAGCTCTAAAACTTTTATACGAAGTTTTAATTTTTTTGTTCATTTTTTATTTTAAAAAGTTTGTGTTCGACTTTTATAAGTGTTTTACAGCCGTAGCTGTTACGAGCTCTTCCCAGCGCTGGAAATTACCTTCATTGATGATGATGTAGTAGTAGTAGTAGTAGTAGTAGTAGTAGTAATAGTACTAGTAGTAGTTAGTAGTAGTTAGTAGTAGTTAGTAGTAATATTTGTTGATATTGTAGTTGGCAGTGTAGAGCGGCCGTCGTCGATGTTGCCTAATCCGTGAAAAGAAATCACCCCCGCCCGCTTGAATCAAGCCCGTGTCCACTGCGTGTGGAACGGGCGCTTCACCACTGAGCCACACCACATTTTCTTTATAGCGTGGAATTACATACCCGCGCTACAGCATTAATCACAGGCTTTAAACTCGGGGGTTTTGTAGTACCCAATTCCCACTGCACCCGCTCTTCAAGAAAAAAAAAACAAGAACAAAAAACATGTGTATAGGAAACAAAATTGCAGGAGGACGCTTAAGCTTTCTCATTAAGCGTGGGAACGAACTCTCGTCGGACGTCTTACCTCGTTTCTACCGGCGAATTCGGGTGGTCAATCGCCGGGGAGAACGAGCCGGAACGGCAACGGCAAGAGAACGCGCCGGCGGCGCACCACGTGCCTCGAACCGCGAACACGACAGACGGTGGCAGTTTACTTCGCCTCCTGCCCGCTCGACACCGCTGGCGAGAGGCTGTCGCCGCCGTCACCATGTTCCGATGGCTTGGATTGACTCCGGTAGTGGCTGCCAGCGACTCGACTCGTTCGCTCTTTCGTTCATTTTTCTCACCGACCACTCTCCCATTTCGGTAAGTGACGACACCGGATACGGTCTGGCGCCCACTCGCCTCGGCCGTTTTGAGCACTCGGGCGGAAAAAGCGCCGGAGGAGTTGCCAGCTTGCCGGAGAACCACCACCCGAACGGTGCGCGCCGGCGGAAACTGACCACGCGAACACTATTGCCGGCTTTCCGGCAAAATAAGTTGCCGACGACTGACCACCCAAATTCGCCATAACGTGAAGATTTCGTCTGCCGCTGTGTTTGTCAACTTCCGGTTCAGCCAGGAAATTTTGTTCAGCTGTTGACAAACGTGGCGATGATCCGCAACCCTGCCTAAGCATGGTTGGCTGACAGCAGGCCGGAGGCGTTCCTGAATTGCGGTGCACAAGCTTGCAGCCCATTATCGCTCATTTTTCGTTACAGCGAATGCTGGCGACAAGCCGGTAGCTGCCAAACGCCAGCGTTCACCTAAGCTGAGACAATTCACGAACGCTTGCAGGCGCTACGTATCGCGCGCTTCTCTCGAGCAGAAGTGGTTAGCAACTGCGCTTGACCGAAGCGCGAGCTGTCGTTGGCAAGCTGGCTTGATGCTGCAGCGGCTGCAATCAGGTATAAAGGTGGCTAATGATGCCAAACAAACATCCAGCTACCAACGCATGTAGACCATATACAGATAAATAACATTTTGGTCGGCAAAGACTCGTCAAAACTGGGGTAACAGGTACATGAAGCACACGGTAATTACCCGCAACTTGATTAAATTATAGGTAATGTTTATGTAAATCTTCCCATTTGCTCTGAACATATGTGCGCGTTTGGTTGAGATGTTCATAGAACAAGAGGATGGAGCTCTTCTGGCAATACATGCCATGACATTGAATCAGGCAAAACCTTCGCCTGAGCAAATCTGCATAGAGTTCAGCTCACCGGACAAAGCTCACGCAACACTTTGTGCGGGTCCGGGTGAAAGCTCACGCTGTCTTTTGACAGGTCCGGAGGAAAGCTCTCCTCAAATTAACATCCTTATCTAAAATGGTCGTCACCATTTAATCGCAGTAGTGCTGGTTGCATTTAAGGCTTTCTCGCGCAGGCGGCACACCGTGCCAACAGAGAGTAACGCGCGTAGCGATATTTCGCATTTTATTTAGAGAAGTAGGATGCGCGTCAGAACTTTTATCGCGTAAGTTTGTGCCCTGATTGAGCAATATTCACCGCACTAGTAGTGTAACAAAGCTCAGCCGTTGTTCCTGTGTTGACAGTGTCACGCAGTCCACACACGCTTCACTGAAAGGTCGCTGCTCTATTGCAAATAAAAAGAATAAGTAAACCATGTAAGATATCTTTTTTTTAAACTTTATGTCAGCGAATTTATTTGCTTTAAAGGTAATATCAGTACTGCTAGAAAATATTGATGATTTCTGTACGCTTTTAAACGGCAGGTTGTTTGATGAACTTTTCAGATCAGTGAAAAATGCGGAAAAATGAATTACCTAATTTTAACAACTTTAATTCTGTTCATGAAAACCCCGCTTACCTAGAACAAAAAACAGCTTAGTAATTGTTAACAAAGCTTTGTTAGCTTTGTAAATTTCCGACTTTCTAACGGCATTTTATTTAACAAAAAAAAGTATTTGATTCTATATTTTGCATTCAGATTTCTAGCGAAGATAATGATAATAAATTAATAATAATAAGTTTGCTACGAAAATGCATACATACGATTACTACAGTTACTATCGGCACGACATGGCGAAATTTTAAAAATGAGGCCTTTATTGAACAAGGTAGAAATACAGATCAGCATATCGTTGCTAATACATTGATTGTATCCCCAAAGTCGCCATTATGAAAGCACCAAAGATAAAAAAGAGCAATTAAAACATCTGCGAATTATTTTTACGGGCAGATTTGATTGCACATCCCTAATAAAATGGCAATTACTGAAATCGCGATTTAAGTCATTTTGAATTTCACTCTCATCCTGGATGTAGCCCACTCATTCCACTTTTATGTCAACAAATCGCCCGTAAGCATTACCGTATTCCTTCTGACGTAGCCAAGAACAGAAAATTCGACCTTTTTTATTTTCCGCTGAATAAAATAAATAGTTGAAACCACCTGAAAATGTTGAAATGTGGAGGTTTGGCAATGCCGTTTCGGTGTACTACCTAAATGGTCATTTCATAAATTAATATCCAGAAATTACTCAAGCTGCGGCCCTCTACACTGGTTTTAATTGCCTTTAGTTTGTTTTCTTTTGTTTTTTCATAAGCATTTTACTTAAATTTTTTTTATGTCAGGCATCGCCTGACGCGTAGTAAGATTTTTTATATTTTAAAAATATAGTCTGCTATACTCCTTTCACCCTCAAGCTGAGAGTAGAAGCTGAGCCTTGCAGTGCGAGCTCGCTGGCGTCCGCAGTGCTTTGGTTGGCGCGTGCACACGCTTGGCTTAGCAAAGGCTGAAAGCTAGCGCTGTAGGCGGAACTTCTACTCTCAGCTTAGGACAGATATGCTACAAGTTACTCAAAAAAGTAATTAAGTTAAGTTACTGAGTATTGACCTCAAAAGTAATTTGAGTAGAGTAGAAATTACTCAAATAGAAAGTAATTGAGTAAATTACTAATTACCGTAAAAAAGTAGCGAATTACATTTGAAATTACTTTGAAGTTACTTTTAAATGTTTTTGTTATGGTAAAAAGAAAGTACAGAGTGTGACACTGTTAGCGCGAACAAGCGATCGCCGGTTTTTCCAGTTTTTCTCTTTGAAACCAAGGGATGTCATCCAAGTTATTATTGCTACGGAAAGAGCTCATTTAGTTCTATAATGTAAGCGGTAAAATTTCGTGCTCGCTAATACTATATAGATGTAAAATGCAAAAATGCGCCGATGTCGTGTTCGCGCTAACAGTGTCACGATGTGTACATAGGTTTTGATCCGTTAGCGAAATTGTGCTAGCCAAATATGGATCGGAATATTTTTTCAAAGAAATGCTTTAATAGCTGGTCCTGCTTCTGCGTTCCTAATTGTTTTATACTTTCTTGTTTGTTTGGTCAATGATGTACTGCAAATGTGTCATTTCTAGTTTGAGGTTTAGCACTGCCTGAGCTTGATTTTTAGACACCGTTTGCTTGTTTACAGTGTTGCGTAAAGTACACTTAAAAAGTACTTGAAATAAAGTACAAAGTAAATTAGAGGTTACGTATTTCAAGTAAAGTAGTAAGTACATCGGGTGCAATGTACTTGAAGTAACGTACTATAAATACAATATATTTGAAAATAAAGTACCAGTACTTTTAACAGAATCTTTCATGATGCCCTTTGATTCCCTATACAGTGTTTTTTTAACTGGTACGCATTGCTCCAGAGGTAATCGGTGGTGCATCAGTTTTTGACGGAAATGGCAGCAAATATTGTATGTAGTCAAGTCACCACAGAGTAGTTGTTTTACCCTCGCTGACGAGCTATTTGACACAATCAACTTATAAGCCACTTATTTGTGTCGGTCTTATAGCCGCCATTACTTCACTCAGAGAAATGACCAGATGACGTCTTGAAAGAGCGCATTTTCACACGACGATACCCCATCTATTTTTTTTAATATTCGGGGAATGTACATTGAAGTCGGGAGTTTTACTTTCCTCTAAAAGTACAAGTACATGCCCAGAGAATGTACTTCAAGTAAAGTGCAAGGTTTCTAAACAGTAGTACTTTAAGTACCATGTACTTAAAGTACTTCCCAACACAGATTGTTTGTTATTTTTTTATATTAAAACGTTGGGGGAATTATTAAGGTTTCTCGAACGATCTTCAAATCTTTGAAGAGTCTGCATATTCTATGTTTTGGGAGGAAAGGCAACGCAAAAAGGTCGCCTTTGCGTCGCCCTTTAGCACCCGATTCTTCGAGTACTGCGCAAACTACGGGAGCACCAGATGAGCTTCGGAGCAGGTGCTGCATTTTGTTGCCTCCTTTGAGTGAGGATGCAGCGTGTGCACCTCGTGTAGTGGGCGAGAGTTTCTACGTTAGGGAGAAGCGGAAACCAGCCCTTTCTTTGAATGGGTCAAATCTTCTTGAGCTTCGGGACACAAAAAATGCCAGTTTTCGGCGCTAATCCCGCAGTCACTCGGGCTCTCTTGCGTCGTGCCTGTTCGCTCCCCGCGCTTCGTAGCAGCGTTGTTGCAGAGGGGGGGGGCTCGGGAAAATTTTGGGTGGTTTCGGACTCTCCAACCCATTTTCCTCCCCCTCCCTTTCCTACTCCACATGCTTCCCCTCTTTGCAAATATCAGCTGATATTCCAACATCTTATCTCTTTTGTGCAGGAATGTTTGTTGATAGGCAAAACAACCACTAAAATTCGAAAGTAATTTGTAACTTGAGTAGAAGTTACTCAGAAAAAGTAATTAAAGTAAACTACTAATTACCGAAATAAAAATGTACTTGAAAGTTACGAAACTACTCAGAAAAGTAGTTAAACTACAGTAACTTGAGTAGAGTAGTTGAACTACGTACAAGTCTGGCTTGAGGGTATTCAAACGAGGGAAAAATCCCGGAAAGTTCTCTCCGGCGCGCGCATTCACGAGACGAAAACGCGAGGCCTTTGCGCATCGCAAAGCCTGACGTTTTCGTCGCGGGATGAGCGCACCGGGGAGAAATCCGCGGGATTTCTCCCTCGTGTGAATACCCCTGATTGGAGTATAGTGCAAATTGACCCTATGCGCATCATGCATCCCAGCATACTCAGTTGAGGGCACGTATTTCACCTGAGTGAACGATTGATTCTTAGATTCGTAGGTAAGCTTTTCTTCGCATTCGTCAAAGGGCCGGGGATCTTTTCTTCGCATCGAACAGTTTTGCGGTGAGCTTTTCTCCGGCGAGCTTTTTTCCGGTGAGCTTTTCTCCGATGAGATTTTCTCTGGTGAGCTTTTCTCCGCCGCCCACATTAGGGCGTCCCTCAGAAGACAAAAAAATAATAATGTCGATTAGAACGGAAATGTAGACGCACGTATGCCGTGCCTACCTCTTTTATTGGTGCCGTCCAAAAGTATGTAGCACGGGTCGGCCGTACCACAGCTCAGTGCTCTTCACCAAATTTGAGGTGAGACAACGGCAGCGTCCCACTACAGCGACAGCAGTCATTTCAATTTTAAATACAGCTAGAAACTACCTGTACTCCGCTCTGTAGGTGTAAGCTAGAGCCTTCATTCTGAATCGGATTATCCAGGAGCTAGGGAGCGCGATTCTCACATCGCGGTACCATCATCGCTGAGTTGTCATATATTACCGACGATGTGTCCTAATATTGTACAAAAAGAAAAAAGAACAGACGCGACGCACGAAAAGGGTTAGAGGGATGTAGGCAAGCAGAAGCTTTTAGAAGATTAGGTGAAAAGCCGCACAAAGCCAAATAAACATTCGTATCTCTCAAAGATGATAATTGATGTTCTAATATATTTTGAGCAGCATGCCAGTTAATGTCACATCCTTTTTCGTTGATTTCTCTGTTGAAGTTTATGCAGCGGAAAACGGAGCCTTCCTTCCTGTTGTAAAATTATGCAAACTGTCGTAGTCACTATAACCGAGGAGGTAATTGTCTCGAGCTTTCGGAAGCCGGGCAGTCGACGATCGTTTTGTGTCCTCTCCGCGTCTCCGAAAGCCACGAGGAAGGAAGGGACAAAAAGAAAAGGCGCGCACGAATCCCCTACACCAGCTCGCGTGCACTTCGAGAGTTTTTTTGTGTTTGTTTGTTTTTTCGTTGGAAGAAAATCTGACTTTGAGAGTTTGCCGAATATTGCTTGCACCGAAAGAGAGAGCGAGAGAATGAGAATAAACTTTATTGAGGAATCCAACGGCTCCGGGGTGTCCCAGCCTAGGCGGCGTCCAGGAGCCCTTGGGCCCTGGCGGCGACTTCCGCACGCTGGATGACTCAGAGTTGGTCATCTGGGTCTGAGTTGAGCAGCGCGGTCTCCCACTTCTCCCAAGTAGTTATTGTACGATCTTCCCCTTCCGCCGTGGGCGAGCAAGCTGGACGAGTTAGAATTTGCAGACAACGATGCAGCGAAAAAAAAAAAAGACTTGATTTGAAGTTTTAGGTGACGTGAAGAAAGGTTTTTCAGTATCTGAAGAACATCAGTTTACATTGTGGTTCCGGTAAAGCTTACCTTGAGAGAAAAAAAAAAAGCTGTTTTTTTTCTATTGTTTGGTTGTTGGTGTTTTAAATTCCCGCTTTTGCCTCCATGGAACGAAAACGAACATGTAAAGGATTACAAACATTCCTTTGCGTAAATAAGTTACAATTACTTTGTAAGATATGTAATTATACCCTTAGAAAATTACTGATAAATGTAAGGGATTACAAGTAATTTCGTTACTTGTAACGGATAAGGTCCAAGTCTGAACACGCCCAGTGATATTGCCGCGTGCGTGGCGGAGTTGGAAACGCAGGCTTCTGCCACGCGCCGGAACAGTGTTCTAACCCCATTCGGTCAGAGTCTTGTTTATATAATTCTGCACTATTCTAGAAAGTTCCAGCTTTCGGCTGTCATCGAGTGTTTTGGTTCGGATTCGTTTCTGAACGTAGCGAATGTATAAAAGCGACGGCAATGGTCTGCTTGCGCTGTATACCCTTACAAAATATTTCAATAAGTTTCAATTGTTTTTAATGTATTCTTATAGAATACATTAGAAACTCTAATTGAAACTCATTGATCATTTCTAAGGGTGAAAACAACAATAACGCAACAGTTGCGCCTCCATCGCCGAGGCAGGATTCTAGATTCCTTTTCTTTTAGTCTAGCAGCGCACATTCGCCTCATTAAACATTGATTTTAGATTATACATCCGTTCGTTTCTATGCGTGAAGATATCAAGATCAGAAACACTGACGTTTGTAATGAATGTTTATCTTCTCCTATCCTGAGTAGAATTAATTTGGCGCGGTTGATATAACACGGATAACATTCGAGTCGTTCGTTAAACGAAGTCTGGTAATATGCGTGTGTTTCGTCTGTCCAACGTGTTTACTTTTCTCGTTTTTTCGCCCTCGACATGTTTAGGGAATGTCCTAACAGCTTGCAATGACTAAAAAAAACGCGTGTCCAATGAAGACGAATTTTTAATCTCGAACCTTCAAGGGAAAAAAAGGGCACGTAGATAAGAAAAATAGAGATTGTATTAAAAAATTCTCATTTCAACAAAATGAAACATGTAACTACATAAATTTAGTAATCCCCCGTGATATGTAAACGACTTATTTTAACTTTATTTTAGTTAAAACCAACTAGAGTACAAAAAAATGAAAGCTCACAGATTGACCCAGCTCATTTATACAGCGCTTTAATCTGAAAACTCATTTAAATAGAGAACGAAAAGTTGGTTCTACACTCCGTTTCGGATGAAGTCCGAACGTAACCAACGCTCCTCGATCGAACAGCGCCAAGAGATGCGCCGTGATCGCGCGCTTTTCCTTTCGGTCGTCGTGTTAGTTAAAGTTCCTTAATACTTTTTTACAAGTAACGACAGCCAATACAAACGACAAAGCACGATCCGCTGGAACAAAATGGCGGCGCTCAGTTCAAACCTCGCTGTGGGCCGCCATTCGTTTCCTAAAACCTGTACCGTCACGGAGTTGGCGCTTCAAAGAATGTCGCTACTTGTAGGAAGCTCTTATCTAGTGACTTTAGTGTTAGGCGGTAAGTGCAAACGCAGAAAAACAACGTGCCCCATGACGACGCCTTTTGCCGGCCGCTCCTTGATGGCCTCTACGAATCGTAGCGGTGGCTGTGTTCAGACTTAATGCGAACATCACTAGAAGAAGAGCACAAGAAAAAATTCTGCCAAATGTGAAAAAGAAGAATTCTCCTCTTCCGCGGCGAGACGCTCGAGTACGAGATGAAACAGTGATATGTACGAGATAACGGCAAACTTGTACGTAACCCATTACAACTAGAGTTGTATTTCTATGTTATTACTTTTAATAATGACGTAACGTCTTATTGACTGCTTAGAGAGAGAAAAACAGTACCATATCTCGTTACTTTCTTTCAGGTAGTGAGTAATGACTGTTCGTAGTTTTGCTATTTTTGTTTTCAGAAAAGCCTGTAACGACTGCTCGTTATTTTCTGAAGAGCGTGGCCAGCCCCAGCCTCTCCTCTTCCCAGCTAGCGCTGCTTCGCTGAAACATCAGGCGAGTAATCGTTAGGGGAATGCGCAAAGCATACTCAGTTTATCGCCGAAGGAATTTATCCAAAACTGTTTCTAAAAAAGTTTGTTCCCAATCCTTAGAGGAAAAGCAAACTGAACAGGTTCTTTAAAAAAAAAAAACAACAACGAGTTAGAGGTGAATTTTAGTGTGTCTTTGACTTGTGCATTTTAATATCAGGAGAATTTGACCGTAACTCAGTCATGCGCACCAGGCTGTTTTTCCTGCGAAGTATTACGGTCTAACGATCAAAAATAACCTTAAGTGGGACGAGCATCTAAATAACATATGCTCTCATACGTTCGAGAAACTGTTTTTTTTTTACGAAGAAAATTAAAGGGTTGTCTCTCGCGTACCAAGCTTCAAGCATAGCGTTCTCTGGTCCGACCAGTCCTAGAGTACGCCTGAATCCTACGGGGTCCGCATTTCTTTAAAAACATTACGCGGGTGGAGCGTATCCATCGCCTTCCTGCTCGCTTTATCTCATCAACTATTGTATTATGCATCATCAATGACTAAGAAACTAGAGCTGCCGACCTGGAGCCGCTCCACCTAAGCCGACAAATCGCCGGGCTAATTTTTTTATTTACTCAGTCGCAACAGATTATTGCTCAACGAGACTAAATCACTCTAAAGTGGTTCGTCCCCATGTTTGCCAGAGCTAAACTAATTGAAAAATCGTTCTTTCCCAACACAATTGAACGATGGAATTGCTTGCCGACATTACTCGTTGAAAGCATAGATTCGAATACATTTGAGCGTCGTGTTTTGACACATCTGATGTAACTGCCTCATGTCTTGGCAGCGGTGCTGCCTGCAGTATTTGAAATAAACCTAAATTAAAATAAAAATAGGCGAGAGAAAAACTGACAAAAACAATCTTTGGGTGTGACGCCATACCTAGAGGTTTCAGCTGACGCTTGCTCCTGCCGCTTATCAGGAAACGCGTGCAGTATTTTTGACTGCTCAGCATTTTCGCGCTTCCTGAAGGCGCCAAAATGCTTAGATCTCCATTCAATACGTCATGGCTTCCTCCTCGCACCGAACTCGACGAGAAGGAGTGACTTCAGCGCTATTTTGATAGCGCTGTTGTGGCTGTTTGCCGCATACATCTGAAATATAATTTTGATATTCATAATCTTGGAGGCCAAAGAAAGATAATTTAAGTATTTTTATACATAAAATACAAAATAGATTCAGTATCCCTTAAAACAACCAGATATACACCTCTCTATTAATTTATTTGTTTATTTTTACAGCTTTTGTACGTGACTTTTGGTTAGACTCCATATCTGAACCATCGCCTGTCTTCGTCATCGTCGCAATGCTCAGGTGAATGATACATGAGTGATATACTGCCTATGAATAGATGATATACGGCCTCGTGCAAAAGCAAAGAATGTTAACACATTTGACTAGTGGCTAGTTAGTGGCTAGTGGCTACGGAGCTGTGGACTGGCCGTTGCAGAGGCTTTCTGCGCAGCAATGGAGTTTTGTTTGTCACGTGATTGAATTAGGCGAAGAACTGGATGCACGCGCAATTTTGCTTAGATTTGTCGCTCGTTTTTACACAAGCCGTGAAGCGCAGGTTTCGGCATGAAATATAGTCTAGTTTAACATCGTTCACCGATGAATAAAGATCATGTAACTAAAGGAATTACACTTTACAATGTTGATAAAGGGAGATGCTATTCGGTACGGCCCGAATAACCAATGTTATCTATGTTATTTTCCGCCAAAGAGACAAAATTGCACGCACGTTTTCCCATAGAAATGCACAGGAGCACCGCAAATGCAGACCAGATGATAGACTGGCCGTTGTTTGACTCAATTTGCTTCCCTAGCGCCAGCTATGTTTGTGACGATCACCGCGCGCCCTCCTAAGTTTCTCGTCGCATAGGCGTCGAACTTCGTTATTGCTTACGTTTTTCACCAGATTCTGTGCCCCTTACTTAAAAGATGTCATTTGAATACAAGTACAGATTACTTTCGCTGAAAAGTAACGGATTACTGGTCGTTACGTTACACATTCACATTCACACTACGTTTCTCGTCCTTATCAAGCGAACTTATTAGAAACAATTTGGATGCTTTTTTCAAAATGTTTTTCAGCTCTCGTTTCTACTTCTCATACGTACGCATTCTGCGGTAGTCCTTTGTAAAAATAAAATATCGTACGCTGATAGAATGAACGTTGGTGCAACTACGTCCGATCTGTAAGCGTGACAAGTCGGCGGAAGCTGCACCACACGCCGCACATCCCGCTGGCTTAAGGCGAACGGAAATGATCCGTGGAATTCTGCAGACAAAGCTATACTCTGTTTCACCTTGATGGTGTACCACAGGAAAGGCTACAAGCGCGAGCTCCTCGCTCTGGGGCAGATCTCGGCGGCACAAGCTCTCGTGCACCAAGGGCAGCTGCCAGCGCTATGAGCTCGCGCTTCTAGCCTTCGCTGCGGTACAACATGAGGTGAAACGGAGTAGCGGTGCGCATGTTCAGTGGCAGCGTCTAACTCCGCTAAAGAAATCAAGAAGACAGCGCCTACTCGACGTTGTCTCTTTGGTCTTTGTTTTTCGCATTTTTGTATATGCCTGGCACGTTTTTCTAGTTGTTCCGGCGACCGGTCTTACAAAAAATGCGTTCTTTTCGGTTTTTATTTGAATAATTGAAGTAATCCGTTACAAATATTTGTAACGAAATTATGTTACAAATTACTGCTGTAAAAAGTAGCGTGGCATCACAAAATTACTTAAAATTAACAGATTACTTCAAAGTCTGGTCGTTCGACAGCCCGGCATATCCTGCGGATAGGTAAAAAAACGCAGACGACCTAATAAATGTTGTTCTGTCCGAATTAAAAAAAAAAAAAACATATTCCTACATGCCATAGTTACACCATGGATGTCCTGCAGATATTGTCTAATACTATTTGAATACAATGTTTTCGGGAGAAACTCCCTATCTGCCTACCGTTGTTCTCCGAATCGTGAAGTGTTCATTTTTCTGCTGAAGTAATACCCAACTCAAATATCAGTAATATCAAGTGCTTGGATAAGGCACGTGGGCCACAAGACAAAGTTTTGCCGAAAAGCGAAATAATTACGTCACGAGACGCATTTTGAGTTGAAAGCGATTTTGAAACATGCTTTTGTTTCGTGGCGTTGACCCCCGAATCAGAGGCCTATCTTAACATTTCTTTAAACTCAAAAGTGACCCTCCCCACTTAATTATGGCGCTATTTTTTTGTTCGGAGAAAGATTATTTTGAGGCATATATATTCTATTCAGACAATTAAAAAGTGTTTTTTTTCTCTCTCATTTCACTGCCTTGTTTCAGCGGGCCTGGCAGTGCTGCCCAGCCTAATGTATTCGGCCACAAAAACTAAAAAGTCAACTGTTGTTTTTTCGTTGCTTAATCATACAGCATCGCGTCAATCACAACCTATCTGGGCTTAAAAAATTACATTAATGCGAGTGTCCCGAAACTATTTTATACATCTATATTTCAACATGCCGGCATAGCATGTGATTGCCACTGTGTCAACAGTAATTAACGAATGAGCCCTACTGCATTAAAATATCACTAGCGCGTGAGTTCAACGTCCCCGTAAAAGTGTTTAAATGAACCCAGGAAACAAACGACGCGCAGCTTTGTAAGGAAGCATTTGCGATAGCGTGGCAATTCATTAAAAGTAAAGAGAAAGTTGCACTCTATGTTCGAGTTAAGTTAACTCATGTTAATTGAGCCTCTGTAACGAGCAACGAACTTAGTTACTTTCGGAGAGAGTAATATGATGATGATGTTTTATGGCGCAAGACCAACACAAGCAACCGATTTTATTATTTTTTTGTTTCTCACTAAAGATTTTAACGTTATAGTAAAGAATAAATACCGCGGCTGTAGTGGAAAATTTTACGTAGCGGCACAGAGCCAAGTAATAAAAACGTGGACACGCTGGATCACCCTATCCGAGAAAATCCGAAACCCCGCCGATGTCGTGCTCACGCTATCAGTATGGCGCGCAGTGTACGTGTCTGGCTCACCGTCACCTTCCGGAGCCTTCCCCGAACACGTATCTCGTTTTCTGAGAAGGTTGTAAACTTATTTTTTCGGAAGATGGTATCGGGCGAACGAGACTCCGAAAGACCGATCCACGAGGTCGTCGCGGGAAGGATGTGTTGAATTATGTGCGGAAAAGTGTGGATTATAGCGACTCCGCAGGAGCACGACCAACACGTCGCGAGACAAGGCTGTCCTATTTACTACGTCGCCTACGGGCTGCCGGCGCACGACACAGGTTGGATAGGAACACTGCGTAAGCCTGCAGCTGGGAGTCGTGTTGAATCAGTGAGGACCGGAGCGACGACTCTAGTAGCTGACGCTAGGGAGTTGTTAGCTCCGTGGTAAGACTGATCGCCTGTACGAGAGCGAATTGAATACAGGAAGAGAAGAGGTTTTGCATAAATCCTTCAGCCACGGCCGCAGGAACGGACTAGTAGTTAGAACTGCAGTTATTTTCCCCTTTAAAATACTAAGATCTGAGTTGATATGCTTCGCGAAGTAGTTCTTAAAATTGTGATTTTAACATAAAATAAACGACGTCTTCTGTGTCTCAAATGTCACCGTTTTCATAAAATAGCGGGTAACCAATACTAAACGCATGTGCCAGCTTCTTAAATGAAGTTATTGCGAAGGCGATCTGGTGTATGCACGTCATATCTAGAAAACGCCGACACGAGAGAAAACGAAGATTAAGAAAAACAAAGCTATTTTATCTGTCCTCTTGTTGTTCCTTGTTTCGGGGTTTTCAAAGATTCTCAATTTATCGCATTATCAGAAAAATTTGCTACGCTGAGCGAAGAGTATGATTTTTTTAAATTACAGTATTTCAGGTGATGGTGAAAAAAGCGTAGAAAAAGCAGTACTTGAGCAATAGACAAACCCACAGCTTGATTTCTAAGGTGAGGAAAGTGGATCGACGAGGAGAATAGATGAGGAAAGTGGGTTTCTCAGGGACATTCGATGCCAAAGGAGACGCGGCAGTGTTTCCAAGTCTAGGATATGACTGAAAAAATAAATTTCGATAAAGGAGCCTCTGAACTCCTAAAAAAGTAATTGTTTTGTGAAGCTTTTTTTTAAATTTTTGCTGATATCAGGCTTTACACAAGTTTAGGTGTGCGCAATCTTATATTAAAATGCAAAAATTGAGAGACGCCATTTTGAGTCTAACTAGGAGCCCCAAAAAGAAGAGATTGGATGAGATTTTTTTAAATTTCCTTAGTGAAGTTTAGTCAAGTTTAGTAAAGATTTGGGTGTTAGCTACAATTGCTCTATTAAGGCTAATAATCAAATTGCTTGTATTAAATTTTCGAAGTCTCGTTTTGTTGCGTTTGAATTAAATGAAAAATCTCCAGATTATGCAGAAACGACCATATTGAGAGCCATAAACAGCAACGTGGGCAGCGGTGCCCGGAACTTTCGAAATAACTAAGCGTTCAAGTTACCTCATCTGTTCAACACAAAGAAAAAAAAATTAGAAAAGTACTTTTTTGTTGTTTCTGAGATATTTTTAAATTTATTTTAGAGAGCCTCTTCGATCATGCCTCCAGGCGCCTGCGGCCTCGTAGGCGACGCACGCCGGCATTCTGTGTGATGTGAGATGCCGCCACAAGGTCTCCAACGCTGTCCTGAAAAGTTAAAGCACGTTTTACTCAGTTGAAGTGGGCAGTTACTGACTTTCATGCATCCCTATCCTCTTTGCGTTACCGAATGATACTGGCGTTCTAGTTTTACACTACTTCTGACCAGGTAACTGCCTACGACCGCAGCCCTGCATCGTCTGCTTTCCGAGTTTGGGAGTCCATGCTGGGCCTCAGGCCTCGTCTTTCGTATGTCCAGCTATAAAAACAATTCAGACCGGATATCTCTTCACCGTTCCGAAATGGTAACGGTGATGGCGCTTCTCTATTGAACTTATATGTACTTTAATAGAATCTGTAGTGCTACCAAAAGCAGTGTAATGATGAAAAAAGCATTTCACTCTTTGTGGCGGACGCCTCATACCCCTGAGGTTCCGTTCATGAGCAATATTATTTTTACTCCAGAATACACTGGAGTGCCAGAGAAACATTGTCTCGAATTCTGAACTCACTAGAATGTTTGGAGGAAGTGTGTTTGACGAGAGCTGGGAGTTACACGGGTTCCGTCTGCGCCATTTGAGTGCCAGGCTCGGCGGTCATTGGATGAGGTAATAACCAACATGGTAAGCTGTTTTATTAAACAAATTGTTCAATAAATTTGAAATAATGGTTTCATGGCTCATGTTGCAATTGCGAGTATGGGTGCGAACTACTGTCAGAGGCTTGGTATATTACCAGAGTTTGTATAAAGGGTAATAGTTTCTTAGATGCTATTTATTCACCTGTTTTCGCGTCGTTATTCTCAATTTCCATATTGCGCGCCGCAAAAGATGTTGCCACACCGACGCTTAAAAAAGTGACGTAGTCTTTTCCGTGATGTTGTGACTATCTCGGCAGCGCGTCCTTGGTGGATTAAACAGCGAACTTCAATGCATCTTAGTTTTATCAAAATACATTTAAGTTCAATGGGGAAGCGACGACACTGTAGACAGTTTTGATCGGTAAAGAACTACCCGGTCTGAATTTTTTTATCTGTAAATATGCCAGACTATTTAGACGCGCAGTACGCATTCCCAAACTCGAGAAAGAGACGATGCAGGCCTGCGTTCGACGGCAATTACCTGGGCAGAAGTAGACTAAAATGAAGACGACAGTATCATTACGTAACTAAAGAGGATACGGATGCATGGAAGTCAGGATGACGTCCACTTCAACTGATTGAAACGTGTTTTCCAGGAGAGCGTTGGTGACCTTGTGGGAGCGTCTCACACCGTTGACGCCTCGCTCGCGAACCCCGGCGTGCCTCGCCTACGATGCGGGCGCCTGGAGGCACGGTCGGAGCTCATCCTCGAAAAATTAATTCTCAGCAATAAGAAAAAACGTACTTTGCTAACTTTTTTTCATCTGTTTACCCATAGCCTCCTCCATATTGACAAAGACTGGCAGATCGTAACGAGACGCGGCCGCCGAAATGGCAAAGGTAGAGCGGCAGACAACGGATGAGAGGAGAGTCATGTAACGGGCGCCCCGCTGCGGCGAGACACTGAAACACACTTTTTTGAGCGATGGAATGTCCGCTTGTGCTCCTCGCGTTGAGCGCGCTACCGCTTCTTTTCTCGTCAAGTTTGAGAACTATGTTTCGGGTCCTCGCAGCTGCAAAAGCTGTGCGCTGAATACCAGGTTTCCTGAGAAATGCTCTGTGCTACCAGATTCTCGCGCTGCCAAATCTGCGACCGGGCACTCTATGACTCTGTCGTCGAACTGCCCGGCTTTGTGAGTACAGAGGAGGCTATGGTTTAACTGATGAGGCGAATTGGACTTTTGACTATTTCGAAAGTTTCGGTCACCGCTGTTCACAGTGCTTTTTATAGCTCTCAATATGGCCGTTTCTGCATAAACTGGAGTTTTTGTCATTTAATTAAAGCGCCACAAAACGAGACTTCGAAATTTTAATGCCAGCAAATTAATTATTAGTTTTATGAGAAAAAAGTTACAAAATGTTGTAGCTAACACCCCAATCGAAGAAGACTCGAAAGAAATCTCATAAAGACTTTTCTTTTGAGAGCTCCTATTTGGACTCAAAATTGCGTCCTTTAATATTTGTATATTGAGGTAAAATAGGGCATATTATCAAGCAATTAGACGCCCACATAAATTTGTGTGGTAAGCAACCGAATTTTACAATGTTTTTCTTAACTTTATCGGTTGTATGCAAATTCCCGAAATTTAAAACATAATATCAAGAAAAAAAAACATTTTTTTCTACAAAAAAAAATAATATTTTTTTTTAGTTTAGAGGGTTCTTTATCCGAATTAGTTTTTTTTTTGTGCACATCCCAGACATAAAAATTTCCGCGTCTCATTTGGTAGGGAATGACCCTCCAGAAGGAATTTGGAAGCCTATAAAAAATTACTTGTGATGACGACCTCGTACAAATTGTGTAATGCCCTCCTCCCTCTGCTTCTATACAATAAATTGAGACTTTGAACTAAAATGCTATCTGTCACCTCGGTGAATACGTTATACTCAAAGAAAGCTTGTCTTTCCGTGCTACACTGCAACGTCCGAAGTATTCACAAAAATGGAGACGTCCTTCTTGCTTTTCTATCCCAACATTCGTTTACTTATGATATAATAGGCATAACCGAGACGTGGCTAAAAAGTGACGAGCATTTTGATATTCCTGGGTATGTTGTGGTTTCGCTACCTAGAAATGCAATTCATAGAGGCGGTGGTGTTGCACTGTATATAAAATCATCTATATTATTTAACGAGCTCCCTCATCTAACATGTTCAACTAATGATATAGAAGCTCTCTTTTGGAACTTTGTTATGGTGTCGTGGTGGCTGTTGTATATAGACCGCCGGATTCATCTATGTCTTTGTTCCTCAATAAAATGGAAGACATTCTTACATTTATTACGCAAAGCAGTAAGAAATCTGTCATTTGTGGTGACTTCAACATCGATTTGTGTAAAACTGTGCCCACAGATTATCTACTTCTAACACAGTCATTTAACTTCACGAATGTAATAACAGAACCAACAAGAGTGACACCCGATTCATCCACGCTCATTGACCACATCTTATGTAATCAAGACGCACACGACGGTGCTGGTGTATATGAGACAAACATTGCCGACCACTTTCCAATATTCATATTTCTACCTATGAACGCTGAAGAAACACCTCACCTTAGTACACCCTATTTAAGGTATCGCATTAATTACGAACTTTTGCATAGAAAATTATCGGCATTTGACTTTAATTTACTATTCAATTCCGATATCAATATCGAATTTGAAAATTTTATCACAGTATTAAAAACTGCAATCGCTGATTCGTCGAGTGAATTGAGAAAACCACATTATTCAGAACCGATCTGCCCCTGGATGACTCGTCAAATTTTAGGCGCACTTCAAGAGAAGAACATGTGGCAGCAGAAACTGAAACGTCATAAACATAATTCTTACTACTTGGCACAATACAAAATGCATCGCAACCTATCTCTATCACTGATAAGAGCGCGTAAAAAAGAATATCACTCTAATCTTATATCCGAAAGTCATGGGGACTTCAAAAAAACGTGGAATGTGATTAACTCTGTTATTAAGCCAAGATCGCAAAAGCAAACAACTCCTGTTATAGTAACGGATGAGACTGCAGACGCATTCAACTCTTTCTTCACTAATATTGGAGACCACCTAGCTAACAACATTGCCAGCGGCAGTGCACATTCCGTTTCTCTACCTGACTTTCTTCCAAAAACTTTTATTTTTGAAGAAATTACGACTATAGAAATTATAAATCTAGTTAATTCAATGTCTAATAAAAAATCTGCAGGTTCTGATGGCATCTCAGTTAAGGTCTTAAAATGCAATATTGATGTACTTAGCTCTCCATTGGAACATATCTTTAACCATTCTATAACAGAAGGTGTATATCCAGATGCACTAAAAATCGCTAAAGTCTGCCCAATCCATAAATGTGGGAACGTTAATGAACCTGTAAATTATAGGCCTATATCAGTTTTAAGCACGATTAATACACTATTCGAAAGATTAATTGTACGACGCATTAACTCATTTTTAGAAAAATACAATATTATCACCCCGCATCAACATGGATTCCGTCCAAATAAGTCAACTACTAGTGCTGTTATCTCTCTCTCTCAGAAAATTAATGAGTCCTTAAATGACAATAACATTAGTATCGGTGTATTCTTAGATATTAAAAAGGCATTTGATACCGTAGACCATAAAATTCTTCTTAATAAATTACAACGATATGGTTTCAGAGGTCACTCTTTAAATTTCTTTACAAGTTATTTGTCATCTCGTTCGCAATTTGTTTCTTTGTTAGATCATAAATCCTCGATAAGACAAATAAACACCGGAATTCCCCAGGGATCTGTACTGGGACCGATACTTTTTTCATTGTACGTTAATGACTTACCTAACATGGCCTTAAACTCTGACATAATAATGTACGCTGATGATACCGTCTTAATTTACACGGACCAATCATTGGGTAACTTACAAGACACAATCAATCAAGAACTAACAGTTCTTCAGGAGTGGTTTAATTCTAACAAATTGACTTTAAATATAAATAAAACTAAGTATATAGTTTTTCGTTCCAATAAAAAAGATGTTAATACCGACAGTTTCCGAATTTGCATCGGAAATTCAATCCTGGAAGAAGTTAGTTCATTTAAATATCTGGGAGTAACATTAGATTCTCATCTTCATTGGCAACAGCACATTATAAACACATGTAAAAAGTTAACGTATGCTTGTTTTGCCTTACTGAAGGCGAGACAATGCTTTGACACTCCCACGATGAAACTTATATATTTTGCTATATTTCATAGTCATTTAACATATTGTATTGAGGCCTGGGGCGTAACTTATGACACTTACCTTTTGCCATTGATCAAATTACAGAAGAGAGCCCTCAGAATCTTGACATACTCCCACTATTCCCAACCGTCACATATCATATTTCATCGACTTCACATTTTCACATTTCTGAAATTAAACAATATAAGATTGCTTGCTTAATAAATAATATTTTAAAATCAAACAATCCACTGGCAGCGAACATCTTAATTAAGGGTACTCGATTAACAAGGGCGAACACATCTGGTCACTTTAACATACCACGGTCTCGAAACGATATACACGAACTCATCTCTGTGACGTCACGGCGCGGTGGTGGCGCGCCGGTCGCACTTCCGGTCTGGGGCTGTGGGCAGAAGTCCCCATGCCAGACGTGTATTCCTGCGTTGTTTTGAAAGGAATCAGACAAAAACCTGCCTTATCGTCAAAACGCCGCGACTGGGGCCGTACCAAAAGTGTCGAGAAAGGTTTGAAGGTCAGTTTTCACGTGCTCGGTTCGTCCGAGAATCTGGATATGTGCCGGGAAAAGGGAAAAGCAGACGCCGTCGGACAACGATTGCTTGGGCGGGAAGCACTTTGGGTTGAATTCACGGATACTTGTGGTCATCAGATTTATTTGTTTTGTTCCAACATGAACGCCAGAAAACCGTCAAGTTGTGCGGACCACCTGCGGACTACGTTCAGTGCGTCTTCAAGTTCAAACGGCCGCCTGATCGTTCAAACTGTCGTCTGCTCTTTCAAACGTTTCTGCTTGTCGTCTGCTCTCTTAGACGACGCCGGCCCGTAGACCAAAAGTTGGCCCGGTCCTTGCGATAAGAAGTAAGTGCAGGCCTCAAAAGACTTAAAATAAAGGTTGGTAAGCAGGCTCTTCGTAAACAGTAGATACATGGAGATGTTGATTATTGTTACCAGCGGCCATCACCGACTTGTTATGCCTGATTCACTTGGTCCGATTCTGCTTGCGATTTTCAGTATTGACGTCGACCATCTCAGCTACGGTTCACGCTTTTGCAGCCCGAGCGACGTCGCGACTGAAAATTGCGAGCGAAATCTCATCAGGTGAATCAGGCTTTAGCGTACATTCTGCGGCGTCCACGCGGAATGAATCGCCGCATGTCAGATTATTCACTCGAAGTTTCGCGGTGTAACGAGCCTCGTTAATTTCGCTGACGCTGCTCATGTAGTCAGACATTGCCAGGAAGACGTAGAATCAACAATTCGATTGCGAAAAAGGGCAGGGGGACTCACACTGACGCCGATAACATCGCGTTTCAATGGTTTGTTTATGGGCGACGGCGCGCTTGTTGCCCACACCCCCATCGCGCATGCGCGGCGCCGGTGGCGTCCGCTAGGGGCGCTCCGGGCGCTCCGGTTTGTTTGTAAACATGAGTTGGTGTATACGGCGAGCGACTGATGCAATCATGCGGAACTAAAATCTGGAACACATTACCATCTTCAGTCACCCCAGTCAGGCAACTTTCACAGCGCTTTGAAATACTATGTTTTTCTTAATAGAACATGTCTCCCACGCATCCCTGAAACTCAATCGCATATTCTGTTATTGAATTCATAAAGAATTTGATTTCACATTGAATACACTCGTGCTCCTTATGCGTGTCGTTATTATATTATGTAGGAGTTACCTGATGTAGTTGAACAAGTCACTTTCTAC
The DNA here is from genome assembly GCA_037355805.1 of Ixodes ricinus. Lineage (NCBI taxonomy): Eukaryota > Metazoa > Arthropoda > Arachnida > Ixodida > Ixodidae > Ixodes > Ixodes ricinus. The sequence goes on from JAZHYW010066455.1 coordinate 35,936, forward strand.
GTTTATTTGCTATTGTCTTTTATTTTTTTTCTTGTTCTTTTTTGTCTTCTTTTTATTGTATTTCAGCAATATTTCTTAAGAGTGCTGCCTTCCTACTATGTTATTATTAAAATAGGCCCAAACTAGCCAAAAAGGCTATGGGCCCAGATAGTTCACAATAATTTACTATGCTGCAACTCATGACAATAAACTCGATTGATTGATTGATTGATTGATCATTCGGGCAAAACATGCTGGGTCCTTAAATTAAACCTAGACAGATTATATATCGCACAAAAAATATCTTACGTTTATAAGCCAATGTACCATATAGTTGTCATGCCGATAATGTTATTCTCAAGAATTTAAGGTAACGCGTGTTTTTCATTTATATACACAGACATTAATCCAGAAATATAAAGATAGTATTTATTATAATAACAAATCATTCCTTCACTTAGCTTCGCAGGATAAAAACTCTTCGATTTTATCATACGCAGTAGTCAGAGCACTGGAGAGTGCCGCATCCCAGGACCAATTACGGATTTCAAATGCTCCAGTATACTGTACCATCTACCAATAATGAACTCATTAAAACAATATTCACTTAGAAAATATGTCAAATAACCAAATTAGACAATTTGTATTTTAACAACTAATAATATTTTAAAAGTTCTGTACTGTTCATGATATCAAAAGCTGTCTCATGCAGTGTCTGTTTTTTTTTCTGTTTTTTTTTTCTTTTTGCAAGTGCCGATTAACCTGCCCCAGTCTTGTATGGGAGGCAGGGACCTGTCAAGCTAAGCCAATGTAGCTTTTCTCCCTGTCTCCTTCTCCAAACTGGAGTCAATTAAAAAGATGAATTGAGTCACTGAGCTGTGGACGCGCATGCGCACTATCTGATATACCGCACAACAGAGCTACGGCGCATGTCTCAGAAGGCGTTGCACAGCCCAGCAGACAAAGATGGCAACGCGCAGAGGCGATTTTTTGAAAGGTCTATAGTGTGCTGCAACATAAGTGGAAGAGAAGCTTCTACAAAGTGATTCAGTTGGGCTAGTTGGTTCATGACCGGATAAAAGCGCCGAAGGATAGTGACAAAGTGAAGGAGGTAACGACAACACGGAGCGCACACGCAACTGAAAGATGATTACAAACGCACTGACTTAAATACTTCAATAAAACCACGTCACTTCCAGCTCCCCCTCTCTCTCTCTCTCTCTCTTTCTCTAAAAATAACATTTCCTCATCTAACAGTGCCACAGACGGCTCACTGATACACTTATTGGCGCCCCTTGTTTTAATGACCAACGCTTCGTGAATTTTCCTAGTTTATTTTTGCGCTGTGTCGTCCCAGGATGGTTGTGTTTCAAAACATATACACTACAAAGCCCTCTGGTCGCCGTGATTGGCAGTTTCTTTTTATCCTCTTGCCTCCTCGCCTGCGTTCACTCTGCTAAGGTC